>CM053788.1:62141864-62411864 GCA_028749045.1 Cupressus sempervirens | reverse complement strand
CACACTTGGACAATTTTATGTCTGTAATTTTAGGATCTTCAAGTGTATATTCTACCATCTCACCTTGATATATATGTTTCCAAAAATGAAAACCCTAGCTCATCCTACCTAGGGATATTGCCAACAAGTTGCTTCATAAATGAGGTCAAATTGTTATTAAATTCCAACCATTGTATTAGCGAAGAAATCTCTTAATAGAGTTGACTTAATAGTCATATTATAAATCCTCTAACAAGGTGGCATTTCAAGATTGAAGTGTTTGAAGACCTCTAACCAGGCCACTCCTAATAGGGTGATCCAAATCCTCTAACAAGGTCATACTTAATAGTATGTTGTGTAGGGGAACCTATGTGGCTAAGGAATACCTAGGGTTACCTTTTATATTCTGGCTTGTAGTGGTGCTAGCCACACCACTAGATAAATAATAGGGCTAGTTTAGTCCTAAGGTGAGTGTGTTTAGGCTAGATTGCTTTTAGTTGCTCAATGTTGCTCAATATGGCTATATAGAGAATTTTTGGGTTTTGGAGGCCAAAAAGGTCAAATAGTTGTTTGAAGGACCTTGTTAAATTTTTTTTAACCATTAAAATCCTTTGGCATGGTTTGGTACCAATTGGAGAAAGTTTGAGAAGAAGATGCTCAAAATTGCAAAAAATTGCTTAAACTTGCAAAAGTTGTCATTGAAAACTTTTTGACAAATTTTCTTGCAATGGAGAAACTTTTTGGTTATAAATTTTCAACTATCTAAAATAGTTGGGAGCATTTATGGGAATCATATATAATGCTATTTGCAACCTATTGAAGGGGTTGGAGAAAGTAGGTTTGTCATTATACAAATTAAGCAACCATGATTCCAATAATAGTTTTGAGTTTTGAGTGTTCTTGGAATGTGTACAGATTATATTCAATAATTTTTGTGTTGGAAGTGTTATTATTAATTTAATTAAGGTTATTTACATAGGTGGTTTTTTATTTTACAGAGTTTGGTATGCTTATATTAATTGTTTTGATTTTCACCAATATGATGTCTTGAGATTGACTATTTGTACAAATGGAGTCGCCATTTCCCACCATAGGTATAGTATGATCTCTTGAGATTTATAACATGACTCCATGTACATTCTATACAATCAAGATGGGGCCTTGGAATGTTGAAGAGCTTCTATTACAGTGATGCCCTAGGCAAGTCCTAACAACTTGGTTAGGCATCACAGGCCGTTGCAGAGAAAATAGGTGTGGTTGAATGTATGGATACTTCAACCTAAGCATGAAATGTGTTGGAGGAAGGAGTGATGTAACCCCAAGCCAAGTGGGAAGTTTTGGTAGATTCCATAAGGTGTGAAAATCAAGTTTTTCCATCAGACAACTTACAAACCTTTGAAACCCTTGATTTTAGGCTAAAATTGTGCTCGTATAGTACATACAATTTGGAAACTCTAAACCTCAAAATTCCTTAAGGTATCTAAAAATGGTATCTAGAATGATGGTTTTTTTAACCCTTTATTAAGGTGTTTTATAAGATATTGTGGTTTTAGTGTATTTTGAGGGCTAATTCTAGTAGCCTTTTTATCAACATTTGAATGAATTTTCACTTGTAGATTGGAACTTGATTAGGGTTTTAGTGTAGTTTTTGGTTTGGAAGCTTGAAGGGAGTCCAAAAACATTCCAAAGTCCTACCTTATAGATCTATTTTATAGAGTTTGGTTCTACCTTATTGATGTGTACCAATTAAATAGTTAGGATCTATTGTATAGAGTCCTAAGTTGCGTAGGTGGAGAGAAGCCATTTTTGGTCAAAGTGTATGGCTTAAGGAGACCCTGAGAGAGTTTTGAAAGAAGTAAGATTGTTTGTCACATTAGTATATTTTGTAACCTTTAACAGGGTTGTCTCTTAACATGGCTCACTTCAGAAGAGTGAAAATTATTATGACTAATTGCACGGTGGTTTTCCCAAATTGGGTTTCCACATTAAATATTAGTGTCATATATCTTCATGTTATTTAATTTATGCTTTATGTTTCTGCAAATAAGTTACTAAAGGTTAAAACAAATTAATATTCATAAGATTGCTTTGTTAACTAAGTGACAATAATATTATAGTTTTAATCGAGCTATACAGTATTGCATTATCAATGAAAGGTTTGATTTGACATCTAGGGATAGGGAATTGTTTTTGTGGTAATTGATTCCCCCCTCCCCTCTTAGTTACACTCTTCATTTCCAAAAATTGGTATTAGGAAATTTCATACTTGTAGGAAAGGTTTCAAGGACCTAAGATAAAGATTAGAATGTCATACAAAAGAGAGTTTCCCAAGCTTAATAATGTATGCACCCTAAAATGGTCACCTAGACTATGGGTCCCCATTATTCAATTTATCAAATTTCTTGAATCAATGGTTTGCAATATTTTACTAAGTCAATTCAAATCAATTTCTTTTATCAAATTGTAATTAATTTAATTATTTCAATATTTCCTAAGGTTTGATCATTTTATCCTAAGTCTTATTTAATTAAAAGAAAACCTCTCTTTTAATTAAATAATTAATCCACATTTAATTAATTAAGAGAAAATCTCCTCTTTTAATCTAATTAAATATTTCCTATTAAATTAAAAGAACTTGCTTCCTTTTAATTAAATAAAATCCCACTTGAAAAAGGAAACAAAAAAAATAAAAATTAAATAAATCATTTTTTTCTCTACACTTAAATGCACATATTTCTAATTGGGATTCCATTTAATTTTTCTCCTCTTTTCTCATTGGTGGAATTTCTCTCACATAGATCATTCTTTCTCCACTCTTGTAAATCTTATTGCCTCTTAATCTTAATCGTCCATTCTTATTTATAAGGGAGAGCCCTCTCCTCATTTTTGAAATCCACAATTATGCTATAGGTTTGGAGAGTAATTTTTGGAGGAGTTTGAGAATTAAATCTTTTTGTGGAGAACTTCTATCTTCTTTTCGCCTTCTCTCATGCATCCATGACTTCCATCATCATGATCCATCCTTGCATTTTCATATTAGCTTAGATCCATATTTTTTTTCATAGATTAATATTACATTATTATTTCCTTTCATAGATTAGATTTCCTTTCTTGCACAACTTTACATTGTTATCATTTAGATTAGCTTTTATCTTCATTTGCATGCACATTTTGATCCTTGAATCTCTCATTTTATGGTGTACTTGCATGGGAACAAATTAGGTCAAACTAAGGGCCTAAATTGTTAGAAATGCTTTAGAATAACTGGGGGAGGGGGGGGAGGGGGGTGGGGGTGAATTAGTTATTCAAGGTCCAACTTATCCAATTCAAACTTTTCACAAACTGTATTGAGCCCATTCAACCATTCATTCATCCAAGCTTAAACATTCCTATTCAACAAGTTACTGTAAATCAACATGCACACATAACACATAAGCAAATCAACACATAACACAGTGATTTATGTGAAAACCCAATTTGGAAAAAACCACTAGTAACATGCTACTCAATTCTCACTCTTTTGAAGTTATTCCCTATGAGAGGCCTATCCTATTAAAGGCTACAACACACTATTAAATGTGACCTTGCTAGAGGATTTAACCACCCTATTAGAAGTGGGCCTAGTCAAAGGACTTTAGAACATTAACTTGGAATGCCGCCCTATTAAAAGATTTACAAATGGCTCTTAGGCCAACCTAAGTCCATAGGATTTTCCTTCTACCCTAATTGATACAATTGATAGAGAGTAAAAATTAGAGATTTTGACCTAATTACAAAATACAACTCAGCTTGTAGATCTCAGATCACTTCTTAGCTTTTCTTCATCTACCTAACATTCAATCTTTGCAACACTTGATAGCTTTCCCTCCTTTCAAGCTTAGTCTCCTTGAGTCTCCATGCTCAATGTACTAGTGCAATCATCTCTTCTTGACCACTTGTAGAAGTAGAGTCTCTGTGCTCTATTCTTCCTTCTTCTAGATGTCTTCTCCTTGACACCTTTCTAACCACTTTGCAATTTGGCACTCTAGTAGCTCTTGCTTCTTGGTCTATGACCTCTTAAATAGAAGTCTGGTACTCCTTTTCCCACTGGATTCTTCCGTCCTTTAATTTTAATTTGTATGGATTAAGTAGGATTCATTGTATCTAACCCATATTATGTTTCTTCTAGAAACATCATGAAGAATCCTCTTCAATTCGCTCCAAAATAGTTTACATAAAATTTTGTGCCACCAACTCATCATCCTTATTCTCTAAATGGTTCAAAAAATTCAAGGTAAGAACTTGGTTGGCTCAGATTTAGCAAATCTTTGACTTTTCCAATAATGTAGTAGCTCGGCACTATTGAAATTTTGATGCTCAACACATATTGTGTTACTCAGTAGCAACTACATTTTTACTGATGCTCAAAACCCGTTACTTTACTTAGCACTTGAACTTCACTCGGCACCTGAAGTTCACTTGACAAACACTAGATTTTCATTTTCCTTGGCTTCAACTAGCTTGCTCAGCACCCACTAATGAACTTAGTTTAAGCTTTGCAATCAACCTTGTTACAACTTATTCCTCCAATGTTTCTAAGTGTGACCAACCTTTGTATCTTTGAGTATTTTATCAATACATCATTTAACCATTGTCTTAACTAATCCTTGAACTTCATTAAAACATCATAACTCAACCTTTCCCTTAGGTGCTCTTGTTACATCTGGTTTATTAAATCCTCTTCATCAATCAACTAAGTGATAGCGCTTGAATCTTATAAGAAAATGTCATTCCTACAAATAACAGGTTTGACATTAATGACAAAAAAAATGAATAAAAACATTCTATTAATAAAAATTTGCCTCTTCTTCTCAAAATTATCTTTTCAATAATATTTCCAATAATCTCCCTCTTTGGCATTGATGACAAACCAAATTGATCAAAAGTCAGACTAAACTATTCAACCACATGCTAACTAGGTTAGAATAGTAAGTCAAATGCCAAAAAGAAAATTGTGTTACCATCAGTTTTCACATCTCCCTCTTTTGGTCCACAATCCTGATTGCTTCTTTCTACTTCTCCTTCTTCGTTGTTGTATCCTCTTCCTTTGTTTTCTCCCTCTATATGCATTGCTCATCTTCTACTGTTTCTATTCAGCTTCTTCATCTTCTCCTGTCAACTATTGACCAGTTCTACTATTTCTCCCTTAATCTTTATTTGATCAGTTTCTACCTTTTCTTCATCTTTTTTCATTCTTGATCTACTCAATAGTTGTTGATCAGTTTCTTGATATTTCTCCCTCTTTGACAACAATGCCAAAGACATACTATTTTAGCATCTTAATATGCAAGTGTAGAATTTGAAGGCTCTTTCAATTTCTCCCTCTATCACCTTGCTTGTGATTGATTTGTAACTTTTGCATGTTGATTACTTTAGGCATGAATCCTAAATTAAATATCCTCTGCATCAATGTGTAAAATCTTTAATAGTCAGCTCATTTGATGCAGGGTAGTCTTGCTTATTCTTAAGTAGCCTTGGCTAGGGATATCACCCCTAACTTACCTCTCAGATACTCAAAAGAATCTTTAGGTAGTGCTTTTGTGGATATGTTAGCAATCTATTCCTTTGAGTTGACATATTCCATCTTCACTTGTTTGTCTTACACCAATTCTCTTACATAGTGATACTTGATTGCAATGTGCTTGGTTTTAACATGCATTACAGGGTTCTTTGATATGTTGATTGCACTTGTATTATCACAATAAAGTATCACATGCTCACTTACCTCTTCCTTCATACCTTGCAGCAAATGTTTGGTCCATAGAATATTAGTACAATTGATAGTAGCTGCAACATATTCAACTTTTGCAGTGGATTGTGAGGTACAACTTTTATTTTTTCTAGTCCATGTAATCAATCATTTTTGCCAGAAAAGTACTCCACTGGTGCTTTTTCTATCATCAATATTACCTCCCCAATCTACATTAGTGTAGGTTCTTAGCTCAAAATTTTCACTCCTCTTGTAGTACAAACCAAATTCATCAGTTCCTTTTAGATACCTCAGTATTCTCTTCACTGCCATCAGGTGATTTTCTCTTGGATTTGCAAAAAATATTGCCACTATTCCAATAGCTAATGCAATGTCTGGCCTACTATGTACAACATACTATAATTTTCCAATCATTGATCTATACAATGTTTGATTCACTTCAATAGACTCATCATTCTTAGATAGCTTATGTCCTATTTCCATTGGTGTGCTAATTGGTTTTGAATCTTCTAAACCAAATGTCTTGAGTATCCCCTTGATGTATTTGGATTGGGCCACAAGTATGCCATTCTTCAATTGATGTGCTTGCAATCCAACAAAGAATTTGATTTCTCCAAACATTGACATCTCAAAGTCATGTTTCATTTGATAAGCAAAATCTTTGCATAGAGCATCTTTTCCTCCAAATATTATATCATCAACAAAGATTTCTGATATCAAAATGTCTTTACCTTTTTATGCCTTGATGTACAAGTTGTTGTTGTCATCTATTCTCTCAAATCCTATCTTCACAAGATATTTGTGCAGTCTCTCATACCATGCTCTAGGTGCTTGCTTCAGACCATAAAGTGCCTTTTGCAGTTTGCAAACCATATCCTTGTTCTTGTCATCAACAAATCCCTCAGGTTGTTTATGTAGACTTCCTCTTCTAGTATACCATTTAGAAAAGTAAACTTCACATCTATTTGGTAGACTTTGAAACCTTTGTATGCAACATGTGCAAGTAATGTTCTTACTCCTTCCATTCTTGCAACATGGGCAAATGTTTCCCCATAATCCAATCCTTCTTCTTGTGCATAGCCTTCACAAACTGGTCTGGCTTTGTTTCTAGTTATCTCACCATTCTCATCAAGTTTTTTCCTAAACACCCATTTGGTACTAATTACATTCTTATTAGCTAGTCTAGGGACTAAGGTCCATATTTTTTTTGTTCTCAATCTGATTTATCTCCTCTTCCATAACTTTATACTAGTCATCATCTTGTAGTGCATCTTTCACTATTTTCAGCTCAACCTTTCTCAACATACATGATTCATTTCTTAGTCTATTTTTTGTCATTGGTGTAACATCCTTATCACCAATGATTTGATCTGTAGGATGATGTCTTCTTACATATTTTGCTAATCTTGGTTTTGTCCTTCTTTCCATTTTTAGCTTCAGAGTCATTTTTCTCTCCTTCATCTAGTACTTCATCATCTCTTTCATGTATACTATTTTTAGAATAAAAATGTGCATTTTCTACATTCTGCAACTTGGCTTTTGAATGTAGCTTGGCATTCACTAGTTGTGACTTGGCTGATACTAAAATTTATTGCTGATTCCCAACTTGATTGGCAACATTGTCTTCAATAGTCATTCCTTTATAGAAGTATACAAAAGATCTATAATCTTCTAGTTGCTTGGATTCATCAACTTGTACTTCTACATGCTCATCAAAATTTATATTTGCACCCTCCACAATCTTGTTAGTATTAGTATTCAAACATTTATATGCTTTGCTTCTAGTGGAGTAGCCAAGAAATATGCCTTCATCACTTTTTGTATCAAACTTTCCATTTCTAGTATCTTTAAGAATACAGCATTTATAACCAAATACTTTGAAATGTTTTACATTAGGTGAGGGACCATACCATAGTTCAAAAGGTGTTGCATTTGTACCTGTCTTGACCTGTACTCTATTTAGGGTGTAAATAGTAGTGCTTATAGCTTCTCTCTAGTACTTTAGATCAACATTTTTCTCCATCATCAAGGTTCTATCACAATCTATCATTGGTCTATTCCTTTTTTCAAAAATACCATTCTGTGGTGGAGTTCTTGGTGTTGATGTTTGCCTCTTGATACCTTTGTCATTGTAGAATACTTCAAATTCTTTTGATGTAAACTTACCTGCTTTGTCTAACCTTAAGAATTTCAGATTCTTCCTTATTTCCTTCTCAACTCTAGCCAAATACCACTTAAACATTTGATATACATCAGATTTTTGCTTCAAGAACATAGCAGTCATCATCCTGGAATAGTCATCTACAAATAGTATTATGTATCTGTCTCCTAGATAACTTTGCACTTCTATTGGACCACATAGGTTTATATGGACTAACTCTAGTATTTCTTTAGAAGTGTATGTTTTCTTTTGTAACTAGACTTAGTCATCTTCCCTAGTTGACATTGTTTGCACATTGTGTTTTCATGTTTCTTCAATTTAGGGAACCCTCTGACCTTCTTCTTTTTACTGATGCTAATTAGATTGTCAAACTTAACATGACACAATATTTTATCCCACAACCAAACATCATCAATTCTAACAACAAGAATAGGTTGCATCATCCATATCTAGGTAAAACAAGTTACTCCTATTTTGTTCACCTTTTCCTATCAGATTTGCATCAGTGTCATAGATCTTGGCAGTTTTGTTTCCAAATTCTACTTTGCAACCTACATTGCCTAACTGTGATACACTCAACAAGTTGTAGTTCAATCCTTCAACATAGTATGCATTATCACATGAAATTCTCTCAGTGAGTTTAATCAACCCTTTTCCTTTGATTTGACATGGAGTATCATTACCAAATCTAACACTATTTCCATCACATTGAGTAAATGTAATGAACTTAATTTTATCTCCTAGCATGTGTTGTGAGCATCCATTATCTATGATCCACTTGTCATTCTTGTTTACATAGGTAACTGATGTTGTTGCTTCATCTTCATCTTTATTTGATTCATCCTTCATGGCCACACAGACTACTTCATCATCATTCTCATCAGAATCTTCTTCAACAATGTGGCATCTTTTGCCTTTTTCCTTGTAGTCTTTACTATCATCTTCTCTCTTGTTCCTATAATTGTTTCCTTCTTTGTAGTTCTTCTTCTATGTACATCTTGTAGTAATATGACCTGCTTCATTATAATTGAAACATATGATAGGGAGATTACCTTTGAATTATCCTTTCCCTCTATGGAATCTCCTAGCCAATAATGCTTCCAATTTTTCCACATCTTCTTCATTTGTACTATTGTCATTGGATGCATGTTTTCCTTTTCTTCTTTTCTTACTTGATGTCTCCTCCTTAGTGTTTATTATTTTCATCTTGGCCTTGAAAGAAGATTCAAGGTTCTCAAGTTTTTAGTTGTCAATGTTTGACAATTCAAATGCAGTAAGTCTTCCCTCTATACCTTCAAAGGTTAGTGTGTTTCCTTTTACACACCTTAGCTCTTGGATAGTTGAAACTCTAATAGCATAGATAGGGAGAAAAGTTCTCAAGTATTTTCTATTGATAGTTTCTTCTTCCAATTGACCACCTAGAATTCTTATTGCACTTACCACATCTTTTATTCTAACAACATATTGAGCAGTATTTTCACCTTCCTCCATTGTCATGTCATAAACTTTCCTTTGAGGCTTTCTCTCTTTACTCTCTAGACATTCTAATCTCCTCCATAGATATCTATTAGGGCTTTCCACATCTTGAATGTAGTGTCACAATCTATGATGTCATCATATTTTACATAGCTGAGTGCAGAGGCAAACTCCAACATTGCTTGATTGTGCTCCTTCCTTTTGCTCAAATCATCTGTAGTAAGAGGTCCAGCTAGATTTACATGTTCTATTCCAATTGAGGTTTGTGCATAGTCACCTATTGATCCAAGGTATAATTTCATCAGACTCTACCATGCAACAAAGTTATCTTTTTTGAGCTTGGAAACTTCTCTCTTGGACATCTTGATCTTCCTACACCTAGTACCTTGAAACTAAATCAGCAGATGGCCTTAATGATGATTTTTAGAAATGCTTTAGAATAACTTGGTGGGGGGGTGGTGAATCAGTTATTCAAGGTCCAACTTGTCCAATTCAAAATTTTCACTAAGTGTAGTGAGCCCATTCAACCATTCATTCATCCAAGCTTAAACATTCTTATTTAGCAAGTTACTGTAAATCAACATCCAAGCATAACACATAACATAATGATTTATGTGGAAACCCAATTTGGGAAAAACCACCAAGAACATGCTACTCAATTCTCACTCTTTTGAAGTGATGCCCTATGAAAGGCTTACCCTATTAAAGGCTACACCACCTTGTTAGAAGTGGGCCTGGTTAGAGGACTTTAGAACATTCATTTGGAATGCCACCATGTTAAAGGATTTACAAATGGCTATTAGACCAACCTAAGTCCATAGGATTTTCCTTCTATCCTAACTAATATAATTTCTAGAGAGTAACAATTAGGGATTTTGACCTAATTATAGAATACAACTCAACTTGCATATCTCAGATCACTTCTCAGCTCTTCTTCATCTACCTGGAATTTAGTCTTTGCAACACTTGATAGCTTGCCCTCCTTTCAAGCTTAGTCTCCTTGAGTCTCCATGTTCAATGTACCAGTGCAATCATCTCTTCTTGACCACTTGTAGAAGCAAAGTCTCTATGCTCTGTTCTTCCTTCTTTTAGATGTCTTCTCCTTGATACCCTTCTAACCACTTCATAATTTGGCACTCCAACAGCTCTTGCTTCTTGGCCTATGACTTCTTAAATAGAAGTTTGGTATTCCTTTTCTTGCTCAATCCTTCCCTCCTTTGATTTCAATTTGTATGTATTAGGTAGGATTCATTGTATCTGACCTATATTATGTTTCTTCTAGAAACATCATGAAGAATCCTCTTGAATTTACTAAAAAATGATTTGCATAGAATTTTGTGCCACCAACTCATCAACCTTATCCTCCAAATGATTCACATAATTCAAGGTAACAACTTGATCAGCTTAGATTTGGTGAATCTTTGATTTTTCCAATAATGTAGTAGCTCGACACTATTGAAATCTTGATGCTCAACACATATTGTGTTACTCAACATCAACTACATTTTTACTGATTCCCCTGTTACTTTTCTTGACACTTGAACTTCACTTAGCACCTGAAGATCACTCGACACACATTAGATTTTCTTTTTGCTCGACTCCAACTAAAAATTTGCTCAGCTTCAACTAGCTTGCTCGACACCCACTAATGAACTTAGTTTAATCTTTGCAATCAACCTTGTTACAACTTATTCCTCTAATGTTTCCAAGTGTGACCAACCTCTGTATCTTTGAGTATGTTATCAATACATCATTTAACCATTGTCTTAACTAATTCTTACACTTCATTACAACATCATAACTCAACCTTTCCCTTAGGTGCTCTTGTTACATCTTGTTGATCAAATCCTCTTCATCAATCAAATAAGTGATAGCGCTTGGATCTTATAAGAAAATGTCATTCCAACAAATAGTAGGTTTGACATCAATGAAAAAATAATGATTGAAAACATTTTTTTTCTTCTCACAATGATCTTTTTAATTATATTTTCAACATCCATTACAAACCCTTGCACTCCATGAATAGAGAGCTATGAGCCACCATTCGAGACCTCATTTTTGAGCAATCTTTGATATAATGACTCATAGAAGTGCGCTCACATTTTAGGCATACATTTTGGCACCCACCATGGGGAAACCTATCTTTACTTGCTAATTTTAGATATTTTTGGAGCTAACCCCCTTATGTGGATTTTTTTGGAGACAAAAACCCTAGATCTGAAAGATTTGATCATATCTCCCAAATGGCTTGGTATTTTGGTCTAATTTTTTTTTTGAAGGTGGCAACATATCAGAGAAGCTTCAGTGAAATTTTTAGATTTTTTTGAGGTGTTTTCAATTTTTTATTTATTTTTCATGAAAAATAATTTTAGGGCAAAAATTACCAAATTTTTCAAAAATTCACACTTTTTGAAAGGTCTCTAAATTCTAAATAGGGTTGGTTCTTTGTGTTTTAATTTTAGAGATCATATTAAGGCTCAATACTTTGATTTACAAAAATTGGTCTATTTTGACAAAATGGCTCCCTAGGGCACAAATGAAAATATCTTTTCAAAATTCTAATTTTTTTGGAAAGATCTCTAATTTTTGATGGGGGTCTCTTTTCTAGATTTATTGTTTTGGATCCAAATTCATATCATATAGGTTCAATCTTATTGAATAGGTCAAAACTTATTATTAAAAAAGGGCATTTAATGAATAGATTGCATTTAATTTTCACATGGATCAATGCATGATGTGAGCTTTCATTTGCATTATTTTCTGGTTATTATCACTCTTAAAAATTAGATATTTAGATCTAACCCTAGTTTTTCATAAGTCAGATATATATTGCATATCTTGTGTTTGCTTGTTTTGCTTGTTGCTTTGTTCATTGTGAGCAAGTGTTCAAGCATAAATGAAAGGTACAATAGAGAAAAGACACATTGCAAGGATTACCAAGTTTTTTTTGGATCTCTATAACATTTGGATTTGGAAGTAAAATAAACCCTCTAACGTGTTTGGCTTGAGTGCTTTTACATGCTTTGATAGATTCACACTACATTCGGTGCTCTAAAATTGGATCTAGATTTACTTTCATGCATATGTGTTTCACATAGTAATTAGACCCTATGAACACTATTTGTGGAGTTCTTGAGGGAATGTTCTTTATTTGCTTGCCTTATGTTTTAGTTCTTTCTTGTAAATAACATATCAGGTGAATTTAAACATGATACCAAGAAACAAAGATAGGGACAAGTCTAAGGATGAGCTAAATCCTATATTCAACAAGACTAAATCTTGGTTCTGGGCCAATTAATAGAGTCATTAGAACTCACTTCACTTTAGGCTCTGCTAAGCCAAGGTGGGAAAACCTAAGGGGTTTATCTTATTAACTTGATAATCTTCTATGCAAGATTGTCCCCTATAGGAGAAATGGTCAATATTCTTCTATAATTTGCTAACAAACTTCCTAATTACAGTAGCTAATTACAACCAAAAAGTAATAGTAAATAAGCAATGATCAACACTTCTATCTCTTCAAAACACAAAATGGGAAATTGATATTCAATTAAAGTTTTGATCTTAGCATAACCTGGATATGCAACAATAGAGAACATGAAACTTTCAAGCTGACTAGTTCCTTATCCATTGGGCATCAACTAAACCTTCACATACAGATGGATACCTAAAGTATACTCATATATTCAGACATCTAATCTATCTATTTGACTTGCAAATAGACATCAATCTTCATAAAAACTCTCATACTTATGGTGATATCCTCCTGGTGTAACCCATAATCCTGTCAATATAAACAAGCATTTACTTGGCTTCATTGTTCCAACAACAAGTCTATCTTGACATACAACCTTAAGGGATTGCATTTGAGTTCAAGCTCTTAGTTCTCAAACACAAAAGATTTCACATAATAGAAGAAGGAGATGAGAATCAGAATGAAACTAAAAAAAATGAAGCTCTTGCATTAATCTTATTGAAACCAATACATCATCTACATATCAAAACTCAAAAAATACACAAAGAATGAGTGCGTACTATTAATGCTTCAAAAGAAATACAATACTAATATTAAAAACAAAAGAACACTAAGAAAAATGGTATCACAACTATGAGAAAAATCTCAGGAAATTGGAACTAGACTAGTCTCACAATTCTTAGAAAATCTTCAAAGAATTGGAACACCTACAAAGAGCAAAGAAGGGAGATATATAGAAGAGAAGATATTTCTGGGTTTGTAATATGAAATTGACATGTATCCCCCTAGAAATGATCTACAATCTAAAATAGTTGAAACTGAACTTCCTCATCTACCTGCTACTAAAACCATAAATGATGCCAAAAATATCTTATATATCTCACCCAAATAATATGCAAAATATCTCATGGAGAAAATATCAGGAATTCATCACAAACTATATTGAAGCTTCAAATCTCATCTTAACATGTCACTTCTACTTTTTGCCATGAAATTCATCTTGTGTTGTTTGCCAAAAACATAATTTCTTCCAGCTGCATTAAAAACCATCAAATCTCCCTTAATTTATTGATAAAGTCAAAAATGATGAAATTTGATCAAAATCTGATATCAAGTCAAACTAGAAACATAATTCTACATTTTTCATTGAGAAGCCCCTGGAAATAAAAAAATTACATGTAGCTTCTACTAATGAACACCTACACAAAAATTGATTGCAAAAATGGATAGTTCATTCTTTGCCAGTTCTGTCAATATATTACACTGCCTACTTTGGACAAAATTCATCCCCCTGAGACCATTTCAAAAATCTGGCTCCCATGCCATGAATTGAGCATTAAAATTTGAGAAATTTAAAAGTTATATAGTTGAAAATATATAAAAATTTAAAAATCTTTCAAATCTTTCCATTTTGAAATTTCATGCATTGGGAACATCTCTGAATTTTGTTTTTATAATTATTTTATTTATTTCCCCTTGCCATACTACCACTTATCAGATTTCTATTAGCCATCATATCCGGTGGGCGCCACATTTATCTTTATAATATTTGAAAATTACAAATTCATCGTATTATCTTACCATTGAAATCTTCTTTCTCTAATCTTACAGCAAGCTCACAAAATTTGTGACATCTCACTTTGGAAAATCTCAATCTCTGATCATATGATGGGCTTATATTGAACTCATTAATATATATTTAATATATTAATCTTTTTAAACTCCCCTCGTAGCATCACATATGATAATTTTCACTTTCCCAACGTTATGCCAGTTGTAGAATTGTAGGCCCTTCTCTTTGGCTTCTAAATCTCATGACAATTGGAACATCGGGGAACTATAAAATATATATCCCAATCCCATGACAATTGTAGGATCAAAGCCCTTTAATTTTTCATCTATGATTTTATGATATTGTCAAATTATTTCATGATGTGAAGGTTAGTCTCCTCGATCACATGATCGGTCAAAACCTTGTTGACCTTGTGGCAGGCTGGGCAAGACCCTCTACACACACAAACTTGGCATCTTAGAAGATGTGTGTCTTGAGACACGTTACCCTACGAGTGCTTGGGTATATGAATAATGAAAACTCTATCGTTTTCCCAATGTGGGATAAAAGACAAAGACCATCCCCTCATTAAAATTCAGGCATCCCTAGTAGATATGTCCCCTACTGCTTGTGATACAAAATTGATGATTGGGCTTTAAAAGAGGGGTAAGTTGAAAAGAGGACCAGACATCCAAAATGCAGAAGACCAAATGATTTAGTATTTTCAAAAATCCTTTCAGCATATAATTCCTTGCAGTAGACATTGCTGTTGCCCTGTGGTGGATGTTCTTCCTCTTGTTTTATGTGGGTTGCCCTTCCTATGCAACAAATTTCTCCTTTGTTTTTGTAGCTTCCAACCATCATGTATGGGCAACCTCCTTGTGAAATCCATGGACCTCTTCCTCTGAGCCTGTGGGTTTCATTCTGCTGCTTTGGATTTACACATTCCTATCAAATTGTGGGCTTGGACTTTGCTTCATCTTCCTATTCATGGATTTCATACCATTCAATGCTCCTACTCACAAAAACATGGATGTCTTGCATTAAAACATGGTCCCTCTATCATTAACATGAGGACCCTACCTCCTTCTTTTAGCATGAGCTTTCCCAATTGCATTAGGCTCCTTGCATGTGGAATGCTCTATTTTTTCTTCAGGTGTTTTTATCCACAAGTTGCAGCTCTCTTTTTGTGGATGGCTTCCATGTTTTCCCTTTCTTATATGTGGGGATCCCTTGTCAAATCAGCAACTAATGGGGAGTTCCTTGTAATGTGAAAACTTTTCCTTGGACGTGGAACTATATGGAGTGCATCCCTAGCCCAAAACCATGGAGAAAAAATATTTCTCCCTATGTGGGAAACTCATGCACCTTCTCCTTTGTATTCTCATACATCAACATGGGCATTTATTTTATCTTCAAAATTTCATTTCAAAATATTTGAGATTTCATACAAATATTAATATATTTTAAAATGATTTTATCTTTAAAACTAGATAATAGAAGATTGTTTCAATCACTTCTACAGGCAACATTGGTAAAACAATTACTGTCAAGACCCTGAGCAAATGATGAAATCAGTCAGGCCCCAAAGTGGGTCTGACTAAAAAAATAATAATTTCGAACAACTGACATGCAAATTGATCCATCACCCATCACGAACTGAATGGAATCAAATTTTATTACAAGTTTTCCATTGAAAACTCATTTAAAATCATTTCCGCACCACTATGAACTTTGTGTCAAGAGGTCTATTTCTTGGTGTTAAAAACTGATATAAACACCTAGCTGTGCTCTAGAACTCTAGATTTTTGTTCTCTCTAACACATTCAATAGGTCTACCAAATATCATCACATGATGACATTGGGGTCAAAAGATATTGACCTTCGAACATGCCTTCTTAAAATTGCCTACAGATAAACATGTTAAAAAATTGGAAAATGCATTTGGTTTGAGCTTTGAAAACTGGCCAAACGAGTGTCTGAGGATCTAGAAACTGGAGCATTAGTTCATTGTCATTAGGAGAATATAATTATGTGATTTGGCTCATGAAAAATCATGGTACACATTTGGAGAAGGTCTGAAGTTGCCTACATAGATTTGCATGATAGTGAACATCAGTAAAAAAGTGTTTTTTGCAAATGAATGACCCTAGGAAAGTGTGTAGATAGATTTGTCAAGACTTGAAAAATGGCATACTTGAAGTATTTTTTGAGTGGAATATAGGGGTACAAGCCATTTTTTCTAGGCAATCATGAATTCAAAGATATGACATCTCGAACAAGGCTCCCGATCAGTCTGCATTTTCGATCACCAGTGAAACTTTATAAATTGCAAATAGAATTATGTTTGAAAATAGATTAAATAGATTTGTCATAAGTTCAAATCTAGAGGGTATAAAGTCTCGGAACCCTAGAATATGATGCAAAAGGAATTTTCTTATTTGGGTCAATGAGTCAAAAGTTATAACTTGTCAAACATGGCTACCCAGAAATATGAACAAAATGCAAATATATAACATAGGCAACTGACCAACTTTGAGACATTCAAAACTTAGTCAAAATTTGTCAAAATGACTTGAAAATTGGAACATAGGTTCTTTGATATTCATGCTAAAAATATTCAAAGTGGCAATATTTGAATCTTAATTAGGTAAAAGATATTCAAAGGCAAATTGGGCCCTCTCTTGCTATTTGACACTTACACAGGAAATGAAAAATTGAAGACTACTTAAAATGGGATTTTGCAGAATGGCTCGGAATGTCAATTGATCATTACAAAACACATGTACAGGCTGAATGATTGATGAACCATAAAATCTCCCTTTAATTTACTAATGAAGTCAAAAATGATAAAATTTGATCAAAATCTGATATCAAATCAAACTAGAAACATAATTCTGCATTTTTCACTGAGAAGTCCCTAGAAATAAAAAATTGCCTGTAGCTACTGTCCGTGAACACCTGCACAAAAATTGATTGCAAAAATGGATAGTTCATTCTTTGTTGGTTCCATCAGTATATTACATTGCCTACTTTTGACAAAATTCATCCACTTGAGACCATTTCAAAAATCTAGCTCCCATGAGATGAGCTGAGCATTAAAATTTGAGAAATTTAAAAGTTATATAGTTAAAACTATATAACAACTTAAAAATCTTTCAAATCTTTCCATTTTGAAATTTCATGCGTTGAGAATATCTCTAAATTTTGTTTTTATAATTATTTTATTTATTTCCCCTTGCCACAATGCCACTTGTCAGATTTCTATTAGCCATCATATCTGGCAAGCCCCACATTTATCTTTATAAATTTGAAAATTACGAATTCATCGTATTATCTTACCATTGAAATCTTCTTTCTCTGATCTTATGGCAAGCTCACAAAATTCATACCATATCACTTTGGAAAATCCCAATCTCTGATCATACGATGGGCTTATACTGACCTCATTAATATATATTTAATATATTAATCTTTTTATACTCCCCTCATAGCATCACATATGATAATTTTCACTTTCTTGACCTTATGCCAGTCATAGAATCGCAGGCCCTTCTCTTTGGCTTCTTGATCTCACGAAAATTGGAACATCAAGGAACTATAAAATATATGTCCTCATCCCACAACAATCATAGGATCAGAGCCCTTCACTTTTATGCACAAACTTGGCATCTTAGAAGATGTGTGTCTTGAGACACATTAACCTACGAGTGCTTGGGTATATGAATAATAAAAACTTTATCATTTTCCCAATGTGGTATAAAAGACAAAGACCATCCCCTCATAAAAATGCAAACATCCATAGCAGATAAATCCCTTGCCGCTCATGATACAAAATCAATGATTGGGCTTTGAAAGAGGGGTAAGTTGAATAGAGGACCAAATGTCCAGAATGTAGAAGAACAAACTATTCAGTATTTTGAAAAATCCTTTCAGTGTATAATTCCTTGCAGTGGGCATTGGTGCTACCCTATGGTAGATGTTCTTCATTTTGTTTTACGTGGGTTGCCCTTCCTATGCAACAATTTTCTCCTTTGTTTCAGTGGTTTCCAACCATCATATATGGGTAGCCTCCTTTTGAAAAGACGTGGACCTCTTCCTTTCTACCTGTGGGTTTCATTCTGCCACTTTGGGTTTGCACATTGCTATCAAATTGTGGGCTTGGACTTTGCTTCGTCTTCCTGTTTGTGGATTTCATACCACTCAATGCCCCTGCTCATAAAAAACATGGATGTCTTGCATTGAAACATGGTCCCTCTGCCATTAACATGAGGACCTTGCCTCCTTCATTTAGCATGAGCTTCCCCAATTGTGTTAGGCTCCTTGCATGTGGAATTCTCTATTTTTTCTTTGGGCATTTTTATCCACAAGCTGTGGCTCTCATTTTGTGGATGGCTTCCATGTTTTCCCTTTCTTATATGTGGGGATCCCTTCTCAAATCAGCTACTAACATGGAGTTCCTTGTAATGTGAGAACTCTACCTTGGACATGGAACTATATGGAGTGTACCCCTTGCCCAAAATGATGGAGAGAATATTTCTTCTTGCATGGGAAACTCATGCACCTTCTACTATGTATTCTCATACATCAACATGGGCATTTATATTATCTTCAAAAATTCATTTCAAAATATTTGAGGTTCCATACAAATACTAATTTATTTTAAAATAAATTTATCTTTAAAACTAGATAATAGAAGATTCTTTAAATCACTTCTATAGGAAACATTGGAAAAATAATTACTGTCAAGACCTTGAGTAATTGATGAAATCAGTTGAGCCCCAAAGTGGTTCCGGCTAAAAAAAATTTCATTGTAGAACAAATGATATGCAAATTGATCCATCAACCATTTCAAACTAACTGGAATCAAATTTGATTACAATTTTTCCATTGAAAACTCATTTTAAATCATTTTCATACCACTGTGAACTTTGTGTTAGGAGGCTTGTTGCCTATCTTTAAAAACTGATATAAACATTTGGCCAGGCTCTAAAAATCTATATTTTTATTCTCTCTAACCCATTCAACATGCTTGCCAAATCTTGTCACATGATGACATCGAGGTCAAAACATATCAACCTCTAAACATGCCTCCTTAAAATTACCTACAGATAAACATGTCAAAAAAATTGGAAAATGCATTTGGTTTGAGGTTTGAAAATTGGCCAAACAGGTGTTTGAGGATCTAGAAAATGGGGCATTGGTTCCTTGTAATGAGGATAATTGTGATTTGGGCTCATGATGAATCACGAGACACATTTGGCAAAGGTTTGAAGTTGGCTACTTGGATTTGCAGGACAATGAACATCAGTAAAAAAGTGTTTTTTGCAAATAGAATGACCCTGGGAAAGTGTGTAGATGAATTCATCAAGACTTAAAAACTAGCACACTGGAAGTATTTTTGGAGTAGAATATAGGGGAATAAGTCATTTGGTCTAGGAAATCACAGATTCAAAGATATGACATCCCAAACAGGGCTCCTGATCAATTTGCATTTTTGATCATCAGTGAAACTTTATAAATTGCAAATGGAATCACATTTGAAAACTGATCAAATAGATTCATCATAAGCTCAAATCTAGAGTGTATAAAATATCTAACCCCTAGAATATGATGCAAAAGGAATTTTATTATTTGGGTCAATTGGTCAAAAGTTATAACTTGTCAAACAGGGCTACTTAGAAATATGAACAAAATGCAAATTTATAACACAGCCAACTGACCAACTTTGAGACATTCAAAACCTAGTTGAAATATGTCAAAATGGACTAAAACTTGTAACATAGGCTCTTTGATATGCATACTAAAAATCATCAAAGTGGCAAGATTCGAATCATGATCAGGTAAAAGATATTCAAAGGCAAACTGGGCCCTCTATCGTTGTTTGACACTTAGGCATGAAATGCAAAACTAAAGACTACTCAAAATGGGACTTTGCAAAATGGCTCAGAATGTCAGTTGATCATTACAAAACACATGCACAGGATGAATGAAGGGTGTTAGAAACATAAAACACCACTATAGGACCTATAAAATGGGTTAATGTCTAACAAACTATGAGCAAATCACAAACTCAATAATCATATGTCAACACCCTCTAGTCTACCATGAAAGCCAAATGAATAAAGAAAGAAAACAATGTAAAACTCCCTCTTTCACTTGTAGCTCCCATGTCCTTCTTTCTTCTCCATATGATGTAGCTTCAAATTGCATATAGTGCACACAATATTGAAGCAAAAGTATTGATGCAGGAGCATCCAGAGTTATAAGGGCAATCCTGTGTCACCCTAAAAAAAATACTTAGATTTAGTTTATGTTTCATGTGTTTTCATTTTTGGAGACCCATTTGGGTCAAATAAAGGGTCCAACTCTCATAGTTCCACTATTAGTGTTCTGGGTTAGAGTTTTTAATCACCTTGGGATCCATGTAAATGTCAAAAAAATAAGAGTATGTAATTGAGCCATAATTTTGGTAAATTAGAGGGTATAAATTGGTCGAATGAATTTAATTGTAATTTAGAACATTCCAAAAAAAGAATCAGGTCAAAAGGCCCCACAGTTTGAAAGTTATTGCAGTTTTTCAGTTTCTAGAGACATCCTAAGAATGCTTGAAAGTCAGGTTAGGGGCATTAAATGACCTCGAATAGGGCCAAAAATGGGGGATGAGTGAAGCTAGTCCATAGGGATATAGAGAAATTCAAGAGCTTTCTAAAAATGTAAACGGTTTGTCAATCGGAGCTACGGTTCAAAAGTTATGTCTCCCGAAAGTTCGGTTACCGTTTCTGGATTCTTCTAATTTTGTGCCAACTTCTAACACAGCTTTTGGAGCCTTCTACTTGGTCGGTGGATGCCAACTAGAACTTTCTAGAATGTATTCCTAATCCTTAACCCTCTGGGGTCTATTTAAGACCATTTCTGGCATTGTAAAAGGCAGTTCGGAGTGGAGTTTGAGAGAAGGTACTGGGAGAAGAATTTATCTCTAGATTTATGCTATTGTACACCCATAGGGCATGTTTTGGAGTCTATTTCTCTACACTAAGTGTATTAGCATATTTTTACAGTTAATAAATTTTTTCCTTTCCTGTTGTGTCCAATATGTGCTTGGGTTGTGTCCCCATTAAGTATATGATAATGATAGTGCTATTGAGAATACTTGAAGATGTGATTTGAATGTGAGAGAAAGAGTGAAAAAATGAGAAAACTAGGGACAAAAAATGAGAGAAAGTGTGCTCATTTTATAATCAGCACTCAAGGTGAGAGCATTGGATTTGTCACCATTAGATATGCAACTTGGCAGGATATTCCTTTGAGAATCCATGACGCATATGACACAAGATGCCAAGTGTAGGATTCTATGATGCATGGAAGTCAAACTTGGCTAAAGATGGTTGAGAATCTATGATGCATCATATGACACCTCAAGCCTACTTAAAGCCAAGAATCTATGACAAATGAAGCTAAAGATAGACATGTGTAAGAGAATAAGAATATTGGATGATGACATATCCTAGCCAAGTGTCAAAGGAGAATCCACAAGGTGTCACACCCATGTGTCATGATGATGTCAATATTTTATGGAATATTTGAATTAAAAATCCTTTATTCGAAAAAATAGAAATTAGTGAAAATGGAATTAATGGAGGAAAATATGACTTAGGAAATTAAGAATTTCCATGGTTTGTGGATGATAAATCAATTTAATTAATAAAATTAATGAATCAATTGAGGATGACAATTAGGAAGGACAATTAGTAAGAATGATAGGATTAAATTATGGGTTATTTAATCCTATAGAGAAAATTAGTAAATGATTAGCCAATTTGATTTAATAAGTGTGGCAGAATACTTTGATGAAGTGTGATGATAATACAGATTGAATAGGATGATGATAGGTAGACCAAAGCCATGGTCAAATTGATTGATTGGTTAACATGCCAAGGACACATGACATAAATTAAAGATACGTAACATTTAACCAATATCAGAGATGCTACAGGATCAAAATTTATTGATATGGTTGATCATAATAATATTGACAAATGCAATCAATATTATAAAAATGGTTGATAATATCATGATCCAACATTGAGAGACTCAATCATGTCAAAGATTGAATGACATGAATGATAGTTTGACCTAGCACTAAGAGCCATGACAATAATAAGGTCAAATTGATAGGATTTGATAGATTGATAGGTTTCCAAGGCACTGAAACCCATAACAATGCCTAGGATTGGATAGATTATGATTGATTTTTGTTGTTTGATATGTTTCATGATGATTCAGACTGATTCTAAGTGATTCTTGGTTGATTTGGGGTAATTTTGAGTTGATATGAAATGATTTTGAAATGATATGAAATTGATGTAAAAGAGTATACAAATGATGATAGACACTATTGAGATATGATCAAGTTGGCCAAAAGATTTGAACTAGTGGATTGAGAAAATGGGATGAATTAGTATGAAGAAGTGATGAAATTGTAGATGTAAACCATTTTTGAGCATCTACATTTTGCCCCTCTTTGATACAATGTGATTTAGAGCATTGTGTCAAAGAATGCTAATGAAAAAGCAATAAAAGCATGCCCCAGTAGTGGTGGTATATATTTATGCACCCTCAAGAAATTGATGAACATAGGCATATGATAGGTCAATTTCATTGACAATAAGAAAATAAAACCATAGTAACTGACGGATAAAAAATCAGAGCTAAAACATGAAATTTATGTGCTTTGGAGTGCAAAAGGGCATCACTACCAACACAAAAAAGGCCTCTTGCACATCCATGTAGGCAAAAACACACTATAAAAGGGCTTGGAGAGGGTATTGAAAGTCATTTTCACTCTCTCATTTGGAAGATAAGAGCTTTGGAGAAAAGAGAATGGATCAACTACCTAGGGAGCAACATCATGGTGAATGAGTGTGGACCTTCTAATGGCAGGTAGATGCTGGACCTCTAGTGAGTACATCGAGGCCATCTTTGTACTTTATATGATTTTTCATGCTTTTCCATGCTTTTTACTACTTTTTAGGCACTTTGGAGTCTGTTAGGGTCAAACAAGGTCAAATAGGGTAAAATGGGGGTTGTTGGGCTAGGATAGGGCATCCAAATGCCCCAACTATGCTAAAAATGCATCCATGTGCCCCAACTACACTAAGAATGCATCCAAACACCCCAACTATACCCTATGATGCTCTAAGAGTCTGAACAAGGTCCAGAGGGTCCTAGATTGACCCAAAACTTGGGGTGGACTAGCATGACCCTAGGGGGATGTTACAAATATGTTAAAATCTAGTGAAATTTGGTCTAAGTGGTCAACATTTGGTCAAACTTAGGGCATATGTAGGTTAAACCTGGGTAAATACTGATAGAGAATAGTGCAAGGGGCTTGGAAGGGTGCAATGGACTCAAATTGACCTAAAACTTGGATCACATGTTCAAATCCCTAGGAAGAGTTGAAAACATAGCTTAACTAAGGTTAGGATGATTAGAAAAAAGTCAAACATAGTCAAACTTAGCTCAAATGGAGGAAAAAAATACTGATAGATGGTTAGGGATAGGGTCAAAATGATGCAAATGAGCTCAAAATGACACAAAACTTGGTAAACATGTTTAAAACCCAAGAAAGATTTCAAAACATAAGGCAATGTAGTCAAACATACTTAGAAAAAAGTAAAACTTAGTCAAACTAGAGTCAAACTAAGTCAAACTTGGGTCAAAAGTAGGGTAAACTAGATGCAAAACCATGGGAAGTTGACATACGCTATATGATTATGCAGGAGGAGTTTCCCCTATTATGGAAAAGGGGACATAGGCTATAGAGTCTTGCATTACATCATCAGATGATAGTGGGTGGGCGAGGGATCTTGGTCGGTCTTGGTTTATACGATGTTATATTCATGCCAGAGGTGAGGGGAACAAAGCTTTATTGACAACTTTGATAGAGAGATGGCACTTAGAGATTGGTTCATTCCATCTCTTAATAGGGGAGATGACTATGAATTTAGAGGATGCATGGAACGTCCTTAGGATCCCTATTCATGGAGAGTTAGTGGTGTATGAATCAACTATAGGATGAGTAGCACTACACCACTTATTTGGATGTGGAGATGTAGAGTTAGGGATTTGAGACTACAAGATCTGGTGGGACCTATTGGTGGCACGTCATGCATGATTGGCATCTATGATCTACTAGGTGATTAGTGGATTATTGATTCCTGATAGGCAAGGACATGGATTCCCTATTAGCTGGGGCTAAGTTCTAGAGTAGACGATCAAGGAGGGTACTATATTTTCCTAAGTCCCATGCATGTTGGTGATGTAAAAGCAATACTTGATATGCCTCCTCCAGAAAATCTAAAAACATTAAGAGGACTACAAGGAAGATTGCAGTCTAAGAGGATTCTCCTTTGACATAGAGGACATAGAGCATTACAGGGGTGATGGGGCCTATGAGGCCACTATAGAGAGTAGAGGGATCATCCTTGAGGTTGAATAGAGGCTGCAAGGCTAGGGACAACACAAGATGACACTAAAAAATTCATATACAGAAGGGCTTCTCTATTTTTCTTTCTAGTTTCTATTATGCTCTTTCGTGGTTCACACCTACAAGCAGTTAGTATTAATGTAAACCATAGTCATATACTCTGATACTTTTGTGAGACAGTTATGAGATGGACCTATGCTATGTTGACTATATGAGATGGATTATGCATATGCTTTAGATGTTTTATATGGATGTATTTATGTTTTTTATGTGGACTTTGATATGATGACCGTGTGCTAGAAAATGAGACCTGCAAGAAGCATGGGTTAACAAACAAATAATAGTTTAAAATCTTGAAATTGCATCAAAGACTTATCAAAATGAAAAGAACAAAATATCAACTAATGCTTGCTTAGATTTTGCAACCCTAAGCAACCAAAAAACCCAACCTTCCAACCACCTCTATTGCTCAACAAAGGCACCCATGAGAGGCCTTGTTGGTGTGTTAAGATGGGGGGGTGTTTGATGTGCTCTCCCAAACACAACAATAAATGAATCTCTTGAGTGAGTGAGTGCAAGTGTGTATGCGAGTAAGGTATGAATCTAGACTAAATAAGATGAATAAAACCTCAAGAAATGGCTATGGAGAAAGCCATTCTTGAAGGCATTCAAAGATGAAGATGATATGTAATGAAATACATAACTATATATGCAAACTATGATAAAAATACAAGCTAAAAATGAAGCTACAAATGCATGTAGAAACTAGATTAATAATGCATGATGTAAACTAAATCAGCTACAAAATTGTTAGTATGAACCTACAAAATCACTATGAGACTCTACCAATGCAAGCTCAAACTACCATGAAAGTTCAAACTATGAATGCAAACTCAAATCTCAAACCAACATGGTAACAATGTAATAAAAAATGAGATGCAAATGCTTGAGACAAGCCCTCTATTTATAAGCTTGAGGGAGGGCTTGGTGAGGTGGCATCCAAGTAAGTGCCACATAAGGTGACATGCAAGCCATGCAAATGGTCAAGAATTCAAAGTTTTCTCACACATGTGTGAGCACACTCTTAAGCTAATGAGGGGGATTAGAGAGGTAATTATGAATGATTAAGTGGGATTAGAGAAGAAATAGGCTTAAGAGAATAAAAATGATCGGTGTAGACTAGGCACTAGGTTGGCTTAAGATTAAATTAAATGAGATTTAATTTAATCATGGGTTTAGAGAAATTAATAGGATGTGAGGATTTAAATAAATAAAATTTATTTAAAAAGGGGGAAAGATGGAAGATCATGTGTTAAATTAATTTAACACATTAAGGCTAGAAGTATTTAAATAAAATTTAAATACCTAAGAGAATGAACTTATTTAATTAATTAATATGATTAAATAAGTATAAGAATGTGAACAATATAATTAATTAATTAATAATTAATTACAATGTCACAAAAAATATTAAAATTAATTAATATAGTCTTTAGGGACAATTTTAAGCATCTATATTTTTCCCCTCTTTGATGTGATGTTGGAACAACATCATATCAAAGAAAAGAAAATATAAGTTTCCCTAGAGAAGGAAGGAGTCCTATGGTGACAACAGAGGAGGAGGGTGCCCCCTCGCGAGTAGAGCACATAGAGCCAATATGGACCCCATTGATCGATTGTAGCTTGGTGAGCATGTACGGGAGTACTAGCGAGTAGCTAAGATGGGCCCATCGGTAAGTCATCTGATCCTCTTCATATTTTGGTAGGTTAGACTAGACTAGGCACATTTATGAGGCCATAAATGCACTAAAAAAGGTCCAAGCAGAGATGACATTCTCTACCCTGTCATCTATGCAGATGACAAAGTAGGGATCTCGGTGTTAGCGGAGACGACATGATACATCCTGTCGTCTGCGCAGATGCCAAAAGAGGGAAGAGGGCCCACAAAGATAGTGCACAGGAGGCCTTAGCGGCCCTACAAGCATGGGTGGATGCAAGGGTGGGCACCCATGCAATGGTAGGGGATCGAGCAGAGGCAGAGAGGCTCCGAGCGAAGGTAGCCACCCTACAGGCTGAGCGGGCTACCCATCAGGCGTAGTTGGACAAATACCGTAGGCAGTGGGATATAGCCATATAGATGGTACAGCTTGGGGCAGCCATCATAGTGATGCAGGATGCCCTCACAGCTAGCCGAGTAGAGACACGGGCCATACGAGAGGTAGCCTATTATAGGTCACTGTATAGGGAGGTTGTGCCTACTGACCAGCAGCAAAATTTTGAGAGGGGAGCTAGCTCATGGATCTTAGGTGGAAGAGAGAGATCAGAGCAGTCTATAGGATAGTAGAGACCTCTTTGAGGGGGGGATACAGGGGGGGTAGGGCCCTCACAGCTAGCTACTTGATTGTATAGGGCGATCAGTGTTTTTGATAGATATGTGCAGATGTAGCTATTTTGATGATGCATTTGTACTGCATGATTCTACATGATGTATATGAACTGTACAGACATTATTTTTTGAGATATATACATGACATGATTTGATGATTCTATGTGTATGGATGTAAGTGATGCATATGTATGGATTTATGATGTGGATACTAACATTGGTGATGTAGGATGTGATGTTTCCTATGATGTATGCATATATATATGATGTCTAACATGTGTGTGATGCAGATTTATGAGATGTATGCAGGGATGCATTATATATGTGAGATGATGTATATGGCCCTAGGTGTGATGACTAAAGTGTATGCAATTAATGAACTAATGCAATCTGATAAAATGAACTAAAAAAATCTAAGGAACACTAAATGAGATGAATCGAATGAATACTATTGTAATGGAAACTGAATGAATGCAATAATGAGAAGTTAATGCAACTTGATGGAAATGAACTAAATGAATATCTGTCATATTATCACTCATAGAAACTCAGTAGCCTAGCATAGGAGGGGGGAAATAAATAGGACCTTGTCTCAAGCACGACTCGAATGAAACCCTAGACTACATGCATCCTAACTTCATGATATCAAGAGATTTTTTTGTGTTTATATGAAGAGCACACCTTAAGTTGATTTTATAAAATGAGTTTATGCATTATATGCTATAGAAGAATAAATGTCATGACTCTTTTGCGTCAACTAGACATACAAAACCATAGAGACTTTAGGACAATGGGTTTAGTTTGCATAGTCATGAGGGATCAAATGTCATATACACAATGGAGAGGTCTAGGCACACCCAAAGTCTTTTAGGGATCTCTGGTGGGATGTGTGCTAACCCATTGCTTCCATTACACAACACATGAACATAACCTGAAACTGACACACATGAAGTAAAGTCTCAAAAATAGATCATACCACAAAAACATGTGTAGTTAATGACAACTATTCTGGTACGACCAAAATATGGAAGATCAAGGTGCACCATAAAAGGCTATCACCAACACACAAATAAAATCAACCAAAAAGAAACTTCATGACCAAGTAGTCATTCAGTCCATAGTTCCTACCAAGAACCTTAGGTCTAGAAGTGAATGTCACAATGTCACCTATAGGAAGGATGCATCTTATGAAAGTGTGTCAAGTTGAGAGGTCAAATTATTAGAAAATTGTTTGTTTTTGGCAAGGGCTGTGAAGCGAACAAGTTTCTTGAAGCATTAAGTCTTAAATGGTGATTTTGTGTAAGTCCAATGGTGGTCACTATTGTTAAAAAGCTCAACATAATGGGATGACAATCACTCGACAGAAAATGCCTCACGAACTAGAGGTCTTTCAAAAGATGGAAGTGAAATGGAGCCTCGCAGACAAGAGGTCTTTTATTAGATGCATGAAATGCAAAAGGCTAGATAAGACTTTGCACAAGGGAAGTGGAATGGTGGAATGAAATGAAGCAAAACGAGCCTTATAGATAATGGATGAATCCATACTTTTTTCAAGAACATTTTTCTGCTTTTTAGGGCTTTTTTCAAGAACATTTTGTGATTTTTTTTGGATCTTCTAATTTTTTTTGGATTTTTGCGGGACTATAAACATTGTACAGGAACTATAAAGGCTCAAGCATAGAACTGCTTAAGATGTTGGATATTTACAGGCTCAGGGAGTGGATCTTCCTCAGGAGTAGCAATCTGATAGGCCCCAGAACCATATTTGGTTGTAATGATAAATGGACCTAGCCAATTTGCCTCAAATTTTCCTTTTTTTTCATGGTTCTAGAGGTTCTTCATGTTATGTTGCAAAACTAAGTCACCCACTTCAAATTCCCGTGGCTTGACTTTCTTATGATATTGAAGCTGAGGGTGATTTTGATACACGTGAAGGTGGTTTAGGGCATTTAGTCATCTCTCATCAAGGAGTGCCAGCTCTTGCAAGCGAGCAACTCGATAATCTTCTTCGAATATCAAATTCTTGAGAGAGATTCTGAGGGAAGGGAGCTCAATTTCGATGGGCAAGATGGCTTCGAAACCATAAACAAGGGAAAATGGCATGGCTCCTGTGGGGATATGGATGGAGGTATGGTAGGCCCAAAGGGCAGGAGCAATTTGGATGTGCCAATCATGGCCAACTGCATCAACAATTTTCTTTAGGATTTTCAAGATGGTTTTATTGGTAGCTTCAGCTTGGCAATTACCTTGGGGGTAGTATCTGGTGGAAAAATGCTGGGTGATGTCTAATTTCCTACATAGTGTGGCAACCTCTTGATTTTTGAAAGGGGTTCCATTATCAATCATGATATCTTGAGGTATACCAAAATGACAAATAATGTAATTCAGGATGAACTTCAAAATCTATTTTCCAGTGATGTAGGTTAATGGAATAGCCTCAACCCACTTTGTGAAGTACTCAGTGGTGACAATAATGTACTTGTGGCCACTTGAGGAATTTGGGTATACTTGACCAACAAGATCAAATCCCTAGTGGGAAAAGGGCCATGGAGTGATGGTGGGCTAAAGGTCTTGGGCAGGAGCGTGTATCAAATCACCATGCTGCTGACATGGAACACATCTTTTCACAAACTAATATGCATCTACTTCCATAGTGGTCCAATAGTAGCCTGTCCTAAGAAGCTTTTTCGCTAACATAAGGCTGCTAGAGTGGGCACCAAAAATCCCTTGGTGAACCTCTTCTAACACCATTCGGGCTTCATCTGAATTGAGACATCAAAGGAGGGTTCCATCAAAGTGTTTTCAAAAAAGTGTATCACCTAGGATGGTATAGCGGGCGGTTCGGTGGATGAAGGTTTTGATTTGGTTTGGGGTGAGGGCTATGGGAATGGTTTTGTGATGTAAATAGGCAAAGATGTTAGTGTACCATGAAGACTCAGGACCAAAAATCTCACACATCAACTTGGAATCAATCTTCTCATAAGCAGGAGTAAAAATATTCTCAACAAGAAACTCACATTTAGGACTATATTCTGGCATGGCAATGATAGAGGCAATAGTAGCCATGGCATTTGTTGCATTATTATTAGCCCTTGGAATCTACTGAAAAACAATCTCTGTAAAATTTTTCTTAAGATCCTCAGCTATTCTACGGTAGGGCAACAATTTCTCATCCTTGGTGTGGTATTCATCTGTGACTTGTTTAATGACCAATTGTGAGTCTCCAAAGACAAGAAGGGTTTTGATATTCCATTTGATAGCTTGACGTAGTCCTGTGACTAAACCTTCATACTCAACTATATTGTTTGTGCAAGGGAATGATATTTTATAAGACTTTGGAATGAGATCCCCTTGTGGTGTCACAAACAAAATTCCTACCCCCGATCCCTTTTGTGTAAAGGATCCATCAAAAAACAACTTCCATGGTGTATTAGGGGCTAGGGTCATAATTGTGTCATCTAGAAAATTGGCCACAATGGGATGGTTCCCTTGAAGGGGAGCTTCAGCAAGCTGATCTACAATTACTTGTCCTTTAATGGCCTTACGATCTTTATAAACAATGTTGAATTCACTCAAAATTAAGACCCATTTTGCTGCTTGGCCAGTGAGGGTAGCTTTTGATAACAAATACTTGAGTGGATCTATCTTGGCAATGAGATATGTAGTATGATTAAGCATACAATGATGTGGTTTTTGCATACAAAAGACTACAGCCAAACATGCTCTCTTAATAGCAGTGTAGTTTAACTCATAGCCAACTAGTGTTCGACTGAGGTAATATATGGCTTGCTCATTCCCCTTATCATCTAACTATGCCAAAAGTGCTCCTAAGGCAACTAAAGTAGCTGAAATGTATAGAATCAATGGTCATCCCACAACTGGAGGTACTAAAACTGGAGGATTAGCCAAATATCTCTTAATTTGTTCAAATGCTTTTTGGCATAGGCAATCCCATTGAAACTTGTTTCCCTTGCGAAGAAAATGCTGAAGTGGATGGACTTTATCTGCTAGTTGTGACACAAATCTCCTAATATATTGTAACTTTCCTTGAAAACTGCAGAATTGTTTCAATGTGGTAGGTGGAGGCATATCCATGATGGCCTTCACTTTTGTTGGATCTACTTCAATACCTCTTCTTGACACAATGTAGCCTAACAATTTGTTTGATTTGACCCCAAATACACATTTCTTAGGATTAAGACGTACTTTATATTTCTCCAACCTATCAAAAATAATGGTAAGGACATCAATGTGGGATTCTCTTGTCTTGGATTTTCCTAGAATATCATCAAAATAGTCCTTCATTATAACATGTAGAAGATGATGGAATATGGTAGTCATTGCACGTTGATAAGTGGCACCAGCATTTTTTAGGCCAAAAGGCATGACTTGATAACAAAAGGTTCCCCATGGGGTGGTGAACACTGTTTTATGTTGATCTTCTTCTACAATCCTAATTTGGTTATAGCTAGAGAACTCATCCATCAAAGACAACATCTCATGTCCAACAGTCAAATCCACTATGATGTCTATGTTAGGAAGTGGAAAATCATCCTTAGGACATGCAAGATTTAAATCTCAAAAATATGAACAAACACGGATGCCCCCAGATGCTTTCCCTACAGGAACAATGTTGGAGACCCACTTAGGATAGTCAATAGGATGGGTGAATTTTGCCTCTAACATTTTCTGTAACTTTGGTTTGACTAGGAGTGCTACCTTAGGGTGCATTTTGTGCAACTTTTGCTTTACTGGTTTAATCTTGGGATCAACTATCAAATGATGTACAACCAAATCTGTATCTAAGCCAGGCATGTCTTTGTATGTCCATGCAAAATTGATTTTTCCCTTTTTTAAGAATTTAGTCATGGCTTTTTGTTCCTCAAGACTTAAGGTAGCAGCAATGTAAGTGATTTGTGGACTATCCTCTGTTCCCAAATTGACTGGAATTGTGTCCTCATTCAAAATAGGTGATTTTTTTGGTGGCAAGGATCTAAATGGCAAGTCAAGCTCTCCCTCTTCTGGTGCCTCTAAGAGGTTTTCACTAGAAGATGCGTCCTTTATTTTATTTTTTTCTTCATCCAAAAGCACCCCAAGGGAGTTTTCACTAGAGGATGTGTCTTTTGTTTTACCATTTTTATTTTCTTTTTCACTTTTGTAACTAAGAGAGTTGACTTGGCTACCAAAGTAGGCTTCCTCATTGTATTAGATCTCATGTTTGTATTCTTGAAGATTCTTAAGGCCAAAAAGTTCCATCACTGCTTCATCAGACTTATAGATATCAAAAGCTGGTGGTGTATCTTGAAGCTCCCAGTCTATCATGTTGGGATTGGTGAGAGGTAGGTTAATGGATGAAAGGTCATCTATGGTAATGGCATGGACATAATTATCTAGGTCATCTTCAATGTATTGGAAAGGTACTTCGAAGAACTCTTCCTCTTCAGTCTCAAAATCAGGTTCAACCGTACAATAGTTGTCAGCAAAGGATACCTTAGGTTTAATGGAGCCCAATCCTCGTCCTTTAGGATAGCTATTAGCTTCTAAGGGTTGTCTAATTATATTTTCTTTCGGTCCAAAGCCGGTACCATGGTATCCCATGTTTTCAATAATGGGAGGTGCCCTAACATATTTATCCTTAGGAAACTCCACAGGTTCATCTTTTCCATCATAATATAGCCAATCTAGGATATTATCTTCCTTGTGCTCATCACTAAGTGAACCCCAATGCTCAAATGTTGTCTTGCTAACTTGCATGGTTTCCTTATTAGTAGAAGGTGACAATTGAGAAGGTTTTCCAAAGGAATGAGGGGAGAGTGGTAGTTGTCCCACACATAAGGCATTTTCAAACTTATACTCTCCCATTCCTAAATCAGAAAAAGTGACCTTCTTTCCTGTGGTGTTAATTTTAGTATCTTCAACCTTCTCTTTTCCCTTGTGGGAGCTTGAATCCTCATTAGCTAATTCTGGTACTATTGTGGAAGGTGGCTCTGTTATAGTGAGAGATTTAGGTAAAACTTTGGCAAACTCACTTATTGGACAAAAATTCATTGGTGCACTTTCCAATCTTTTACAAAATTCAAAAGGAGTGGGATCACCTGGGGTTGTGATTTCTCTTCCTTAGTGGGGGAATTTCAAGCATTGATGATACGTGGATGGGACCACCTTTAGTGTATGTATCCACGGTCTACCAAGCAAGATATTATATGGAAAATCCAAGTCTAAGACATGGCATTCAGTATTTATGATGGCTGGTCCAACCTTTAGAGGCAACATGATGACTCCTTTTGATTCTCTTTCTCTTTCATCATATGCTTTTATTGTGATCCTTTTATTAACATGTAGGAGATCCTCTAGTAGTCCCAAGAAATGAATCATTTTCAATGTACAAAGGTTCAAATCAGATCCATTGTCTATAAGGACTCTTTTAATCTTATGTCGCTATATAAGGACTTCAATGTGGAGCGACAAATTATGGTGGGGATTAGGACCCTGGAAATCTTTATTTGTAAAGACAAGGTGTTGTTGAGCGGCAAGGTTTCCAATCATAGCAGTAAATTGGGAAGCATTAATATTTTCAAGAACATGAGACTCTAAAAGAGCCTTCTCCAAGATCTCTTTATGGATGGGTGATGTGGTAAGAAGCTCAAGAATGGAGATTTCTGTAGGAGTCTTACCTAGCTAGGACAACACATCATAGCGAGAAGCGAGCCTTTGTGAGGTAGATGGCATAGCAGGCACATGTGGCATTGTTTGATTTGTGTTATTGGGAGTGGCAGCTTACAAAGTGAGTCTTCCTTGTCGAGTGGTGGCATCACAATCAACCACTTGCAAGACAAGGGTATTCACATGAGCATTTACTTCTTCAATGTGACCACATAAGGAGTCAAACCCTGAGATGTGGTTAGTAGAATAATCATAAGGTAATGCATTTGATGTGGATGCTTGATTCACATTATTGGTATTGTTATTATCATTGTTGTGATCGGGAAATGGTTTTTGAAATATCTTCAATTTAGCATTTTTAGAAGTTGGACCTCCTTCTACTTCAATTTCCCCATCATCAACAAGATTTTGGATAAAAAATTTGAGCTTGATGCATTTGTTGGTGTCATGTCCTTTGATATGGTGGTATTTACAATATTCATTTTCCCTATACCACTTTGACTTTGGTTGATTTTCATCAAAAGGATGTGTGTTAGGAAATACCATCAAGTTGTGATCCACTAATTTTTGAAAGATGGTCTCCAAAGGTTCACAAAAGTTAGTGAACTTTCCATTTCGATCATAGTCACGATTGTAGTTGTTGCGCGGAAAGAATTGTGTTTGATTTCTAGATTGTTGATTGCTTTGATTGTCATGATTTGAATTGTTGTTGTTTCGATTGTAGTTGTTGTTGTTGTTCCCTCCTTGAAGGTTTTTGACATCAGTAACACCATCATGCATAACACCCTTATTCTTAGACCAGAATTTGGGTTTGTTATTGTTGTTTGACTCATTGTTGGAGGATGATGAATTATAATGTTTGATGGTACCTTTTTCAAAAAGTCCATTTTCAATATTCTTGCCCTTTTTGACTAAAGTGGAAAAGTCTTTGGGGCTAGCCATTTTCATGTGGAAGGACATTTCAGGTATCAAATTCTTGATAAATATATCCACAAGATGGGAATCCTCAATTTTATATGGCATATGATTAGCAAGATGTCTCCACCTTTGTAGGAAGTTGGCAAAAGTTTCTCCATTTCATTGTTTTGTGTTGCACAAATCACTCAATGAGGCATGATGTTCAATGTTGTAAGAGTATTGTGCTATAAACTTGCTTGTCAAATCATTGAAAGAAGTAAAGGAGCCCTTAGGTAAATTCATTAACCAATCAAGCGCGGGGCCTCCAAGACTTCGTGCAAAGAGTCTCTTAAGATAGTCATCACTGTAGGCTACCTCTTGGCACAAAATGAAAAATTCCTTGAGATGGGTGATAGGTCATGTCTCTCCCGTATACTTGTCAAATTTAGGTATTTCAAAACCGATTGGAAATGGCACCATATTAATGGATTTATCAAATGGAAAAGGATAAATTTCTTCAAAAGAGACATCCTTCACCCCTTTGTTGTTCATGTTAAGGACCAAATTTCGCAATTCTTGGAATTGTTGAGCCAAATCTTGATTAGGTTGCACTTGTGATTGTTGGGTGTTCACAAATCCACCTCCTAAATTGTGGGGAGTCCCAAATGTAGTGTGAGGTGGTGGAGGCACTCCACTTTGGCCAATGCATTGATATGCAGTTGTTGGAATTGGCACGAATGTCTTTACCATAGTGGTTGGCACTTTTAAATAAGAAGAGTGCATTGGTTGTGTCGGAATTGCCATTGGTTGAGTAGGCACTTGTCCAATGCCTAAGCATCCCATAGTTGAAGTTGTCAAGAAAGATTGTGGAATACTAGCATGTGTGGTAACATTGGGCATGACACTAATGATCTGTTGAATATGTTTTGCACTCAATTGAAATGTAGGTTGTGTTGAAGTTCTAGATGTAGGCATAGCACTAGTTATCGCCATGGTTTCTTTCCCTTTGCTAGAAGTCAGAATTGCATTTGAGGTGGGCAACATGGGTGCACCACCTTTTTTAATTTGTCTAAACAAAGTGTTCTCATCAAAGCTTGGGGGAACATTAACACCATCCTTGACCAAGTTTAGAAATATCTCAGTTTTGTTTTCCCTAATGGATTTTTCCATCATTTCCACATTGTAGGAGTCTGCAAGGAATGTCCTGACATCACTAGGTACATCGTTAGGGTCAATAGGATCTTCATCTTGGTATATTTCTTCATCATTATCCCCCAAAGTTGTGTTATGGAAGGGATCTTTTGGTTCTCATCTGGATGTTGAGTTAGGTATACCAAGGTTCGAATTAGAGGGAATTGTATTCCCTAATGAAGTTGTGAGTGGAGGAAAAGGATTCTCCATCTCTGATTGCCTCAATGATTCCCACAAATTTGACATGGGATTAAATGTGAACCTTCCTAATCGTGTGTGTACCATACAAGAGTGATCAAGCCAATGGGTGAAAGATTATGGAAGAAAAAGAAAATGAGGATAAGAGCTATTAACCTTATGTGATTAAAGGGTCAACTACCCAAGTTTGAACAAAAGACCTTGGTTTAGCAAACAAAGATTGATTAGAGGATAGTAGTATCTTTCTCCTACCAAAGATAGCCAAGTGATCTTGTAGGCAAGATAGGACACCAAATTGATTGCTTACTATTTGGAGATAGACTTGTGATCCCAAATAAGTAAGTGTGATTAGGATAAATGTTTGCTTATAGATGAAAGGTCTAGTGTTGTATTGTCAAAAGATGTTTTAAGGTTCAAGCTCTCTAGAAGAAAATTTGAAGGTGGAAAACTAGGAGTTTGGAAAGATGGAGGTAGATATGGTTGTGGTTACTAATGCGGCTATCTCAATCCTCATTTACTGGAAATAAAAACCTTGGGTTCACTCCTAGGAAAATAGACCAGTTTCAAAGTTTTCCATTGTATTCAATTCTATCATAACGGTCTTGTGTAGCTTATTCTTTTTTAATATCTTTGATAGCGTATCAAAATTGTTTGCCACCGTATGCTAGGTTCTTCTTTTTCTTGTAGACAGGTGGTTTGGACAATTTCACTTTCTTATGTTTGACTTGGTTGACTTTATCGATCATGGCAGGAATAAAATAAAACCCAAATTCAGAGTGACTAGACTCAACCAAAATGCAAACTACCAAAAGTAACCATGAGTTAAGAAGACCTCAATTAACCTATCTCACTCAATAAAAGGTTACCTCACAATTTCACTCATTTTAGAACTTGTTTGATGTTTTGGCTTTGGTTTTTGAATGTTTGAACACACGCTGAACATGCCAACAACCCTAATAAGGCTATCTCTAGGATGAACAAGGCTTATCTAGAGGGAGTCCTCAATATACACAAGGTACGTGAGGCCCAAATTTGTAGATGAAAGGAAATACTGCCACACAGCCGAAGGAAGATGGTAACCCAAATCTCCTCCTTCACTTCCCAAAGGTATAAAGTTCTTTGGGGCTTAGCCAAGAGTGACAATATTCCACTTTCAAGAGAGGTGTCTTTCGATTCACCTCCTGATTTTTATACTCTGCCAGAACACTGGAGTTGAGGTCATCCCAAGGGGTGATGAAATCTCCAAGCAGGCTTTCTAAAAATAAAAAATAAAACTACTTATTTCTTGTGCAACCAAGATCACCCAAAGGCGCGAGGGGAGAGAATACGTAAGTGGTCTTGGGGTTTAAAAGACACTTGTTCTTTCCCAATGAAGCTTTAAGTTTACTATCTACTTGAAGACACTCATGATTAAAACATGCAAGGTTCTCTCCAACTTGAAATAGTGCCAACGTAAATGAAAATGCGAGTTCGTCAACAAGAAAGTAAAGCGAGTGTGTGAAAGAAAAATGCTGAAAAGAAAAATGCAAGAAATAAAGTCAATTTACCTTAGGGCATTCAAGAGTGTATGACTTCATTTTAAGCACCAAACCCAAATGTGATCTAGCCTAGGCATACATGTCTATTTTAAGCACCAATTCCAAATATTGTCTAGCCTAGGCATACATGTCCATTATCTTTTAAAGCATTCAAGATGGTGTGAATTCTTTTTAAGCATCAAATCCAAAGGTGTCTTCTACCCTAAACATTCATGTCCCTTTTAAGCACCAAAGTCCAAATGTTGGCTAATCTAAACATTCATGTCCATTTTAAGCACCAAAGTCCAAATGTTGGCTAATCTAAACATTTATGCATTCAAATGAAAGTGTTTAATCCATACAAGTCAATTAGCCCTTAAGTTTTTAAGTGATAAAAATCACTACAAATTTTTTTTAGTGATTAAAATAACTATTGGTTTTATTTTTAATATTTTTAAGGTTACTTCTCTGCATAAAAACCGTTAGTTAAAACCTGCAAGTCAATCAATTAGTGGAAATTATTGTTAAAAATTGAACAATTTTGGTAAAATGTGGAGACACCAAAATATAGGTGCAGACGCCAAAATGTGTAGACGACAAAACATGTAGATGCCAAACTACGCAGATGATAAACTAGCATTGCAGACGATAGGACAAACCTCGAAGACAATAGAACTAACCTCGGAGATGACAAAACTAACCTCGGAGATGACAGAACCTACCTCAAAGATCACAAAATAGACCTAACAGATGACAAAATAGACCTCAGAGATGACAGAACTAATTCTGAGACAACAAAACTAAAACACAAATGACAAAACTAAAACTTAGACGACAAAACTAGAAACACATACGACAAAACTAGAAACGCAGATGATAGAACTAGAAATGCAGACAATAAAACTAGAAACGTAGATGACAAAACTAGAAACGTAGATGACAGAATTAAAATAAGAGTATTGTTTTGAACTACTGCGAAGACGCTAAACAACACAGACACTAGTCTACGGAGACGTTGATCTACACAGACACTAGTTTGTAGAGATGTTGATCTGCGCAGACACTGATCTGTGCAGATGACAAATGCAGACGATGTGGTGGCCTATGGAGATGATAATGCAATATTTTATGACTGAACCAAGGTCATTTGCAAAATTTTGAAATGAACCCAGAGACGTGGGTCCCACTGGGTGTGCCAAAATGTGTGCTAGAAAATGAGACCTGCAAGAAGCATGGGTTTGTCGGTGTGATTTTTCATAGTATAGAAAATTTCTAATATTTGGGTGAAAAATCAGTTATGCCTTTGTTTTGTGGTGCCCTCATTTTCAAATTTTTGAAAAAGGTATTTTCTTCAAGATTTTTGGCGGGGCTTTTTATCCTAATGTTTTATTTACGTCAAAATGCCTTTGGTAAACCTTTCATGTACCTTTATTTGCGATTTTCCATTTGAAAGGATGCCAAGTTGAAGTGTTTTTAGTCACCGTTAATCTATTAGAGATCAAGGGTCAGTGCATCCCCGCATTATAGAGTTGTAGGTCTTTAAACAACGCGGGGAAGCGCATTTGTGACACATAGCCCCTGATGTTTTATGAGATCCAGTACGCTGCAAAAGCTCTTGTATGTCAACTTTGTCAGTACTTTTGAACACATTTTGTATCATTGGTGGATTCGTCGGCAGAGCTATGAAGATTACTTACCAAGCAATATCACCGTTGATCCTGTCTTGATCAATAGTTGGCGCATCCCCGCATAATAAAGACGCAAGTTTTTCAATAATGCGGGGAAGCACATTTGTGACGCATGTCCGTGATGACCTCAAACACTTGCTTGCTCAGAAGAAGATACAGTATCCGCTGGCGTGAAGTGTTGTTAGACAGTATGAGCTAATATGGCAGTTTCCTATTGGTCAGTACAGCTAGTTGGTCGTTAATACAAAGTGGATTATTCTGATCGTCGATCTTGTCTTGATCAACGGTTGGTGTATCCCCGCATTATGAAGATGTAGATTTTTAAGTAATGCAGGGAAGCACAATGGTGACACGTAGAATTTTTCTAAAAAGACTTTAAAGCTTGTTATTTTTAAATCAGGACCGTGCAATCTGATAAAATCTACGGATGGGATTCAAATTTGAGTGCAAATTGCAGGCAATGGTTACTAAGAGTAAATGTGATCCAGACCTGGTGCATGCAGTTTTAGTTCATAAAAAGAACCCATGATTTCACCATTAATGCATCACCAAAGTGCAGAAAGAAAAGGGCATTTAAGATTTCAAAGCTAAGGCACAAAATTTCTCGATTAATATTCCAATAAAATTGCAGAAGACTTCATATAGTGCAGAAGTGCAATTTCTAGCGAGTAAGTGCTCTGTGACTTTCTAAGTAAAATTTGAAGCATCTGCTGTTGTGAATTTTCCAAAGTTTCATTAAAATGCTGCATCGAAAAGAGTTTACTGGACAAAAAGATTATCTAAAACGTTCAATGCATGATGATTTTCTTGAACAATTCCCCTTATCAGTGCATGAAATAACTAAGGGAAGGGAATCCATTCCAAAAAACCCTAGATTAGTTGTGGTAGAAGGATTTTATGACAAAGCTAATTGGATAAGGGATGCCCAAGTTTCCATGGGAGGTTTGAAGTTATTTAAAAAATGGTTTTTAGAGCAAAAATTGGACACTCCTATGAGTAATGTATGGGAATTTGACATTGGAAAATTAGTAGTCCCTAGTGTCTTCTTTGATAGTGATTTATTGATGGACTTGGCAAAGAAGTATGACCTTATCACAGGGTGGGTAAAAAATCATTTAGGGGTAAACCTTTTTAGGGTTTTCCCTGAACTATTCAGTGAGGTTTTCAACCTAAACCCTAACCATGCTGTGCATGAAATCATTGATTTGGATGATTTGCAATCTAGATATGATGCACAACAAGTGTACTTAAGAACAGGGCCACTACAGGAGCATGCTGCTAGGGTTGGTAATTTTCCTATGATCACAGCCACTACTCCAAAGCCATTGTTAAGAAGACATTTCAATCAAAGAGCTCAAGCACTATATTTTTCTCTTTGCAAGATCTTGGGGATAGATGAGGGTGATCAAATTCCAGGTTTTGTGTTCCTTATAATTTCTCAAACCCTTCAATTTGGAATGAGTACCATTCTGGATTTTGCCACTTTCCTAGCAAAATAGATTCACAACGGTCTGGTTGGAATAGTAAAGGGGAAAGTAAACAAACCATTCTATTGGTATTCATTGATGATGCATGTATGTTTATACAAAGAATGTACTTTCTTCTCCAAGGGTATGGAGTTAGAAACAACAAAGGATGGAGAAAGGAATCCAGTGTAGTTATGGAGTGTGGATATGACTTCAGAGGCCACTGATGCTAGTTATGTAAGATTGGACAGGTATTTTGCATCAAAACTTAGACTTCCTTTAAGAGGAGATAGCCCTAGAATCTTACAAGCATTATTAGAATTGGTCAGACCCAGGGACCATGCTAAAGGGCTACTTGTCAGTCACAATTGGCGAGATATAATTCCCTATAATGTTTCAACAGTAATAAGAGTTTATGGTTTCTTAGGAAAACCTCATCTGTTACCTTTTCATGTACCTTTGGAGATAGGGATAGCCGAGCTCTTATGGCAGATAGGTACTATAGATGAGAGGGAATTGGTCAAGAAGGGTAATTTCTTTCCAATGGTTACTGTAGTGCATGATTTTGTTTTTGTTAAAAAGGGGTGGAACCATTTAAATTTGTTTTTGAATAAATATAACATGGCAGAATCTCATGCTAGATTCATTGACCCCGAAGGATTCTATGATCTATTAAGAGAAAGGGTGAGAGCTTCCCATATGGTACGTGGGTTTACTATCCGTAAGATATAATCAAAAATATTTTCACATTGCAGGGGCAAGAATTAAGGAAAGAGAAATGGATAGTTTTCAGTAAAAACCTAGAATTCATTAATGCTTTTGACCCCTAGTATGACCCATTGAAAGATAAGAAATACTGGGGAGATAAAATAAAGACATTAATGAATAATTTTGCTATAATAATTCAGACTATGAATGAAAAGAAAGATATATCTTTTAAGACACACCCAAACAAGGCAGCGGAAATACAAAGAAGAATGAGTGGTAGAAATGTGGTAACTCCTGGCCAATATACATTGCAGAAAAGGGCAGGTTATGTCATGGCTCAAAATGTGCAACAGGTACCCCCTCATAAGGAGCCAAGGTCAAGAAGTCCATCTACAACCAGCTTTCCAAAAAGACAAAAATTAGAGCAGGGGTCTTCTTCTTCTCAAAAAGAACAATACTCCCCAAGCCAGTCTCCAATCTAGATAGATGATGAAGCATCTCTAAAGGAACAACTTAGAAAAATGGGAGGAGAAGGGGATGTGATTGTCACTTCTACAGACCTGGATATTGGAGAGCCACAAGAACCTCCAACACCTTCCTTGGACCTGACTATTGCTGATTACCAAGGTAAGGAAATTGACCCAATTGTTGCCCAGGCTTCTGAAAGATTTATTAATGATGAAATTTTTGTAAGATCTAGGGCTTTTTCTCAGTTTTTATGGAGATTAAATATAAAGAATTTTGAGAAAGCCTGTGAGAAGATCAAGGCTGAGCAACCAAATAAATTTGACCCAGTTATGAAGGAAGAGGTAAAATCAAAGTTTTTGAGTGATTTTGCCTAGTTCACTCCTGAAGCTGGAAGGCAAATAGTTAGACAATCAGGAGTCCTCCTTCTGCCAGAATGGGATATAGCAAATGCTATTGTTTTTGATTCAGTAAGAAAGCAGAAGGATGTTCAACTAACAACCGCTAAAGAAGTACTACAGGCTCATAGAGGGGTCAAATATAGTGATGACCACAAGCCCTTGTTTTGTGGTCCATAGATAAGAGAGAAAGTACCAGGATGCATGAGTTTCCCACTATAGAACATACTGGTACATTGATAGTATATAGGGCTGGTGAGGTAAGTAGTAAACAAGTAATGGGAATGGCTTTAGAAATGCTAAAATTGGGTGGTGTTCTATCTGGACAAGAAGAAGATAAGTTTGCCCAACTCAATCCTAGGTTTGAAGAAGTTTTGAAAGCATATGAGGAAAGGGGTATACAGATACAATCACTGGAAAAAAAAATGCCTCAAATGGAGAGGATACTTGGGAAGAGAAAAATGGGAGAATCCAATGCACCTACAATTGCATACCCTTCACAACCATTGGTTGGATCTGGATCAACCCCTATTATTGAAATAGCTGACACCCCCGAAAGGCCCCAATTCTATACTGTAGAGGATTTTGAAGAGGAAAAAACAAAATTGCATGAGTTGCAGATAGAATTGAGAAATCAATATGAAGAGAAATTAAAACAGGTGTGATATATTTGAGGGATAAAATACAATGGTCAACCTTTTTTGATCAGTTGATAAGAATTGTAGCCCTCATGGATGAGTTCAACAGAGATAAGGATAAACTGACTCTTCTTGCATAGAAATGGAAGGAGAGAAATAATGATATTACAATCATATGTATATTTGTAGTCCAAATGCCTTATCATCAAGTTGAGAAGATTTTTGATTTACTAAATAAGCTAGAGAATTTTGATGATGAAAGAGATTATTTACAGAAAAGATTAACACTCTATTTTTCCCAATATATTGCTCAAAAATTCACCCTATTTCCTTGTGCTTTAGAATCTATTGATACAATAAAAGAAAAAGAAAAGTGGAAAAGGGAGATGGATGAGTTATTAAATGAAAGAATAATAAATATCATGAGTGAAACTAGCCACTAGTTCTGGGCAAAGACAAATGAAGAGCTAGTAAAAATACAGTTATTTTATACTGCTATGAGGAAAGAATTTGATGATTTGGAAGAAAGTGAAAATTCTTTAATAATGATACAAAGAGAAGCTCTAAGTTTTGATTTTCCAAATGATGATGCTTTTAATAAATGGAGAAATCAGTTCCTAGAACAAATGTTAGAAGATTATGAGGAACAAAATGTAAAAGTAAAAGTCACCCTCGTAGTTAATAATGAGGACATGGAAAATCCCTAGGTTGAAATAAATTTATAGGTAACTAAAGATGATACATCACTTTCAAACCTCATGGCTATTTACTCTAAGGATGAAGAATAATTAAAGAATCAGATTTTATCTTCTTGTTTCAACAACTAAGAAGCATAACAGAAAGGGACCCACCAAGGATTGTTCGATGTATTAGCTTTTCTGTTATTTGTTTTTGTCTTTTATGATAGACATATTCAGTATCCTTTAGAAGACACTTGTCACTTTATTTTGCCTGAAGCTTGTTGCATCTCACACTATTTAAGTGAGATTCCAAGGCTAAAGAAGGGTCCTAATTCTATTTCTTCTAAGTCATGTGCTTAGTCTAGTTTTTGGTCCAAATTTTGAAAGCAAGTTTGTAATGTATTTTTCTGAGAAATTCTTTGAAAATACATGAAGATAGAATGAGCTGTGTTTCTTTCTGAAGGCCATTCTGAGTTTATTGTAAAGGATATACCATTTTCAAAGGAAATGAATACAAATTATGAACTGTCCCCATATCAGTTCTTTTTGAACTTTTTCTCCTCTTAAATACTTAGCTACCTTGATGTTGTACGAGTAAAAGCTTGTGCAATTGAATGCAATCTAGTTAGGTTGTATATCCATTTATCATTTTTGTTAATTCAATGGATTAAATAAAAGCTTTGATGAATGTGATAAGATTCCTTAAGTATTGAGAATGATTTTGAATGATAAGTTCTGATAAGAATTGCTGATAGAATTTGTTGTAAGGCAAAAAATTAAATCTAAGAATTTGCTATAGACTCTGAACTCCAATGGATTAGGCACTGATTAGGTTATTTTTGTTGAAGGAGAAATATATTACAAATGGTTTTTCAGATGCATCATCAAATCAAATTTTACTTTTATTTCCTGTAGAACTTCAAAGTTGGCCAGCACTTGTCTTCATGAAATGTTTTAGCTTCAGTTAGCCATTGTTGTTAAAAACTTCTGCAGATCTATAGAAGAATTCTTGACCATATCTATTTATGAGATGTGTTTACCAAGTTAGTGAGAATTATGTATATGTTTGAGGATCTTGAAATGAGAATCAAAATGAAACTAAGAATAACCCTCATATAGTTGTTCCAGTTTTGAACCATCCTTGGGTACACCCACCCTGGTTTTGCAGAGCCAAAAGAGTAGAAAACCATCTGTGGTTTTGTTGAAGTTGGGTCCAAATACCTTATATATGCAATTGTTAATAAGAATAGGCTAGTCTTTAGATTTTGTATGTACTGTCATTCTAGTATGAAGTATTTTGTCACTTAGTAGTTTTAGTACTTTTTAAAACACCAACAAAATGGTGACTCTGCTGGGGACTTGTCCAACACACCTGCGAAAAGTACTGTAGTTTCTTTGGTCCTATTGTGTAGATGTGTGTCATGTGATCTATGTTTTGCCTATGGTTATAAGGAAATCATTTAGTGTCAAACCTTTAGAATTTCAAGAAGATAGAGCCCAAGTACCATTGCTACACACTAACGTACCTAGCTTATCCAAGTGTTTTATCTAACAAGCAAGAGTTGCAGTCTTATGACATCAGTGATTGGTCTGTCTGTGCCAAATTTTTTTGATTGTTACTTGTGTTTTGTTTTCCTTTAGTTAGCAAAAATGTCATTATATATTTTCCCAAAATAGGGTGGCAACTAAATCAAGGTTTTGAAGCTAGTTCTTATTGTAACAAAAGGTGAATATGGCTGACAAAAGAAAAAACACAAGAGCTTACATGAGAGCCAATCCTGATGTATCAATGTATACTGATTTACCCCAAGGTGGTAGGAAGAACCAAAATAAAAAAAGATAGATCCAAATCCTACTTGGAAACCCATCGGCAATGCATCTGTCAATTCCCATTATCAACCAGTAATAGGAAGAGAGTCTTCTTCACTTAGATCTGAATCTGAAACTACAAGACTCTTAGGAGGCATTTTCAGCACCCCATTACCAGATGAGAGAGTTTTTCAAGACAAGGATGTATCTACTATGGGAATTGCTTCATTAAGACCAGATCCTGTAGCAGATATGAATTATAGGCTAGGATTTAGGAGTTCATTTGAAAATCCTTTTAATCCTAGAGTAGCCCCATATGTAGAACCAAACCTTATAGATCTAGATGACCCTGCTGATTCTGAAGGAACTTCTGCAGATCCTAAAGAAGTGCACTCTGAAATAGAATTTTTGAAGAAATGGATTGTTGAGGAAGAAGCTAAATGCATTCGTCTTGAAAAAGAGAAGGAGCAAGCCACCTTAGATGCCATAATAGAAAGAGATGCTCTGCTAAGAAGGATGGCTGCTTTGAAAGAGAAAAATAAAAAATTAGAAGAGAATACCAGAACTCTCCATAAGGATTTTTTTTGAGATGTTGATAATCTAAGGGCTAAAGTTCAAGAATAGGAGAAATTCCTAAATCAAAGGCAAGAACTAGTTATTGCTCAAGTTCAAGCCTATAAACTTGTTCAAGTTGATCCTGTAGAGCCTTCTGCAAAAGCTCCAGATAAAGGGAAAGGTAAGGCTGTAGGAATCCAAATAAATGAGCCTCAAGCTATACCAAGAAAACCTATACAACCCTCCATGTCTAAATTAGATCTAGATCTTGAGAAGGCTCGAAAAGAGAGGGAAGATCTTGCAAAAGAACTTGAGAAGGTTGAGAATGAAGCTCAAGCTACAAAAAATAGAAGGAAAATCCAATTCATAAAGTCTAATTTTGCATTGGCTTCATGGCCCAATTTGTCTATCCCACCTAAAAATCCTACACTAGTTAGTGCTCCCACAATTTCAACTCAGGGAATACCCCAATCTGCTCCTACCCCATCTTCCACTATTGGCACCCAAGTCCCATTTGTCCCACCACAACAATCCCAAGCTGCTCCCCTAAGTCAAGCTAATATTGCTAGTACCTCAAATGTTCCTGGTTTCTAGAAGAAACCTATATACCTGGACAAGTATAGACAGCTATCATTTTCTCGTATTCCTTGTGCCCCCCATCCCATATCATTTGATTTAAGGGATAAAGTGGTTAAGTTTTCTAAAAATAATGCTATTACTGGTGAAGAACATTTGAGGATTTTCATTGACATGTTGAATGATTATGAAGTTGTACACGAAGACATGGTAATGAAATTGATTATGGATTCACTAACAGAGGATGCAAGGGATTGGTTCAGGAGGTTGCCTGATGATAGTATTAGCTCATGGAGTGATTTGGAGAAGTTGTTCAAAGAGCAATATGGGGACAATACTAATGCAAGATTCATGTTGAACGAGTTCAACAATATCAAGAAGAATCCAAATGAGTCCACATTTGATTTCAATGTGAGATTCCAAAAAGGTATGTACAAACTTTTTCAATTTATGAGGTTAAATGAAGACGTCTGTCTCGCAACCTATTTCAATGGTTTTGATAGAAAAATGGCTTATCAATTAAGGGATAAAGATCCTGAAAATTTAAGAGATGCCTATAGAGTTGCAGTGAATATAGAGAATAATAGAAAGGCATCTAGCAAACTCAGTAGGAGGGATGATCCTAAGCTTTTTAATCCTAAAAACAATAATAAAAGGGAGGGTGACAAAACTCCTATAGGAAAAAAGCCTGAAGAACCTACTAAAGGCCAAGTTTTAGAAATGCTAAAGAAGATGAATCCCACTAGTTTCAATAAGCCAAATGTTGCTGAAAGACCCCCAGTGAATAACAACAATTTCAATAGGCAGCCTAGGATGCAAAATTACCCTTACACCACTCAGTGGAAAGATGGTAAACCAATTCCCAACCAGACCCAAAATGTGAAGGATAAGGGTACTCCAGAACCTCTGCAAAGGAACACTATAAATATGAATGATGATGTACCATGGTGCATTATATGCCAATCACCTCATTCTGCTGATTATTATGTTGTTGCTCAGTCATTCGCCCAAGCTCAAGGAGTACAAGCTGAAGAAGAAACTGAAGATAAAAACCATGACGATATAAGCTGCAATATGGTGAGTATGTGTTATGATTTGATAGATTATGATTCAGAAGAGCCTGAAAATGATATTACTAGCCAGAGAATTGCTTACCAGCTACATCATCAGCAATTGCTTTCAGATGATGAAGGGTATGATACAGATAAGGTATGCAGTACATTTTCTAATGTAGGTCTCACAAGTTTAAAAATGCCCTCCAAGGAGGAAATTGACAGAATTATAGCGGAAATAATTTCACAAGTCCATAGTAATTATAATTTGAGAAATAGAGCAATAAATAATAATGCAAGAAGGCCATCTAGTGTATTCATCAAAGACATTACTCATAAGATGAATGATCAAGACAAGAAAATCAATGTAGATGTGCCTAAAATCAATGAGAACAAGCGTAAGAAATGGGAACCAAAGAAGAAGGTTCAATTTCAGATAAGTGAAGCAACAAAACCAGTTGTGCAACCAAAGAAGTCAGAACCAGATGTTATCAAGAAAAATGTGGTGCCTACTACTCAAAAGACTTTGATTCCAGGTACTATTGTAAAACCTACTGTGGTTGAATTTGTTGATATGATGTCCATGTTATCTCAAATTACTGTAAAAGTGCCCTTGTCTGAACTTTTTAGAATTGAAGAGCATAAGAATAAGGCTTTGTCATGGTTGGGTGGAATAGCAAACAATAATGTTATTGTAGATCAAACTATGTCCCAACAGACCCCATTAGTAATAGAGGACAATGCTATCATATCCCAGATTCCTCAAATGTTTCTAGATGATTCCTTAGTGGTATTCATAGAAGATATTGATCCTTTTTTCCTCAGTCTAATCATAAAGGGGAAGACCTTAAAAAATTGCATGATAGACTCAGGAGCTTCCAACACTATAATGCCTTTCAAAGTAATGGAAGCCTTAGGATTGAAGGTGGATACCAAGCAGGGTAGATGGAGAGGGATGGATGCTAGGGAAGTCCCAGTCATAGGTACTATAAATGCCTTACCATTCAAATTGGCTGCATATCCTGAAGTAGAATTAACCATGTCTATCCTTGTGGTAGATATACCTCCACACTACGGAATGTTACTCTGCAGAAAATGGAGTGCTGCCATGGGGGGAAGCCTACAATGTGATCTTACTTATGACACTTTTTATATAGGGGACAAAGCTATCAAGGTAAATAGGGAACCAAGGGTTAACCACATATTAGGTGAAGAAATTGATAAAGATACCACTTGTTTCCTAGATACTGGGATTAATGCTTTCAGGGCTGAATTAATTATTCAGGATGTTGAAAATTTACCTGCTATCATCAAAAATGAAGTTGAATGTTGCATGAATTCACCAAAATTATGGACAATGTTCTTTGATGGGGCTAGTTCTAAAGAGGGTGCAGGGGCAGGCGTAGTCTTTGTGTCCTCTAAAAATAACACTTTTAGGTATTCATTCACCTTGAAGTTTTCCTACACTAATAATATTGCAGAATATGAAGCATTGCTGCTAGGACTCAAAGTTGCCATACATCATAAAATTAAGAAATTATGTGTCATAGGGGATTCTGAACTAATTATCTCTCAGATCAAAGGAACCTACTCATCCAAGAATAGGAGATTGAAACAATATAGAAATGCAGTCTGGGATCAGGTATAATTTTTTGATGCATTTGGGATCTCATGGAGAGATAGGACCCAAAATAAGATGGTTGATCTATTGGCAAATGTAGCCATCAAGCCAAAAGAAATATCATTTGCAGGAATCTCCCAGATTGAGGTGCAAAATAGACCTTCCATACTTGACAACATTGAAATTTGGCAAGTTTTTGAAGATGACAAAGATATTACAAATTTTTTGTTAAATGAAGAAAAGTACCACGGTCAGGAGATGGATTGCAGTGGACTGATTGAAACCATAAATGGGAAGGAAACCATTTTTGGTCAAGAAATAATGCAATTGAAAACAAATAAAATGCCGAAGGGGTTAGTAGTCTTGGAAAATACTTTTGATAGCCAAGATAGAGTAAAATCAGGAGTAAACGACCCCAAACCCCAAGAGTTAGAAGAAATAAACTTGGGTACTGATGAAATTCCTAAAAGGGTTTATATTGGCCAAAATTTGCCTGTTGAAATTAGGAAAACATTGATTGACCTACTTAGAAAATATAGACATGATTTTGCTTGGTCATATGATGACCTTAAGGCTTATAGGGAGGATCTTTTCCAGCATGTCATACCATTGAAGGAAAATGTAAAACCTTTTAGGAAAAAACAGAGACCAATCAATCCTACCCTTGCCCCAAAAATGCAAGAAGAACTGACAAAACTGAGAGATGGTGGGATAATCAAACGGATCAAGCATTCCACCTGGGTTTCAAACTTGGTTCCTGTCAAGAAGAAAAATGGAGATATTAGGCTTTGTGTTGATTTTAGAAATTTAAACATTGCATCTCTGAAAGATAATTATGGCTTACCTAATATGGAAGCCATGTTATAGTAAGTGACTGGCTCTGAATTGATGTCAATGATGGATGGTTTCTCTTGATATAATCAAGTTCTAGTAAAAGAAAGTGAACAGTTCAAGACAACCTTCACAACCCCTTAGGGAACATATGTGTATGTGAGGATGACTTTTGGCTTGATTAATGCATGAGCTACCTTCCAAAGAGCCATGGATGTGTACTAGGATGATCTCACAGCGTATTCTAATAAGGCTAAAGATCACTGCAAACATTTGGAAAAAAATCTTTATAAAAGCCCTGGAATATGGAGTATCTTTAAACCCTAAGAAATGCACATTCGGGGTCATAGAAGGAAAATTATTAGGACACATAGTGTCTAAGGATGGGGTAAAAATAGATCCTGAAAGGGTGGCAGCTATTGACAAAGTCCCCAAACCAAAAAATGTGAAAAGAATTCAGTCCTTTTTTGGCCAAGTCAATTTCTTGAGGAGATTTGTTACCAATTTTGCTGAACTCAGTAGACCCATCTCAAAGATGCTCAAGAAGGGAGCTGTTATAGATTGGGATAGTGAACCTTCACAAGCATTCCAGGATATTAAAACTACAATAAAGAATGCTCCAGTGTTGAGGACTCCAGATTATGCAAAACCCATGCATATTTTCTCTTTTGCATCATTCCATATTGTTGCTGCAGTCTTATTACGAAAAAATCAAGAAGGATATGAGCAACCGATTGCCTTTTTGAGCAAGTCACTATAGCCTGTTGAACTGAAGTATGAAATAAATGAAAAGCAAGAATATGCTTTGGTAAAGGCTGTAAAAGCTTTTAGATGTTACTTGGTAGGTGCTACTGTTATTGCTTTTGTACCTAGTGCTACAGTCAAAGATATATTCTCTCAATAGGAAGTATCAGGCAGGAGGTGTAGGTGGATCAATAGAATCTAGGAATTTAACATTGATATACAAATAAAAAAGTTAGTAAGAGGTCAAGGTTTGGCCAAACTCATGGCTGAAACTAATCTAGAGGCTAATCAGATAAATCTAGTAAATGATGATCTCAGAGTTGACTTATGTGACATGGACCAATGTGATTGGTACACTAATGTCATATATTACTTGCAACATATGGAAGCTCCTCCCCATCTGCTTGACAATGAAAAGAGGAATACTAAATTGCAAGCCATCAGGTATATAATTGTCCAAAATAATCTATGGTGGAGAAATTTTGAGGGAGTTCTGTTGAAATGTGTTGATAAAGAAAAGGCAAAAGAGGTTTTGAAAGAAATGCATGCTAGAGTATGTGGAGGACACTACATGGCCAAAACTACTACACATAAGATAATGAGGGTTGGATTCTGGTGGCCTTCTCTATTCAAGGATGCTCAAGTTATGGTTAGGAATTGTGATCCTTGTTAGAGGTTTGCTGGAAAGCTGAAGTTCTCAGGAAATACTCCATTGAAGCCAGTTGAGATTCAAGCACCTTTTCAACAATGGGGTCTAGACTTCATAGGAGAGATTTTTTCCAAGTCTAGCACTGGCTATTCTTGGATTCTGGTTGCTACTAACTACTTTACAAAATGAGTAGAGGCTATCCCTATAAGAAATGTAACAAGTAAAGTGGTAAATAATTTCCTGTTGAATAATATTATTTATAGATTTGGATGTCCATAGAGAATTGTAACAGATAATGCTATGTGCTTCAGATCTGAGGAGTTCATCAAGTTTTGCGATAAATATGGAATGACAAGGTCATCATCTGCTCCATATCATCCACAAGGGAATGGACAAGCTGAGTCCACAAATAAGAGCCTGTTGAAGGTCATTAAGAGAACCTTGGATGATAATAAAAAGGCATGGGATTCCAAGTTGCAATTGGCAATATGGGCTGACAGAGTAACTGTAAAGAAAGCAATTGGTGTAGTTCCATTTGATTTAGTGTATGGGATTCAAGCCAGAATGCCTCAAAACAACTTGATGGGACTATACAATTACATCTAGTTATATGATGAAGATACTACAGATGAAATGCAAGAAAGAATGGATGAATTGGTAGGACTGACTGAAACCAGAAGAGAAGCATCTTTAAGGAACCAAAAGTTGCAATTGCAAGTCAAGACACTCTATGATAAAAGAACTGTAAGCAAGAAATTTGAAAATGGAGATTTAGTTTTAATGTGGAATGCCAGAATTGAAGATAAAGGAAAACATGGCAAATTTGATCCTATTTGGTTAGGCCCATATCTCATTGAAAATACTTGGGGTGACGATTCTTATATACTTAAAGATATATTTGACAATATTCTTGAATTGCCAATTCATGAACGGTTCATGAAGAGGTATTTTTCTTGAAAAATACTTGTTTTCTTCCATGAATAGTAGTTTTAGGGTTTCCTGTCATTTTATTTTTCTGTAAATCCTTGTAAATATCCTTGTGTAGTCTGGTTCCTTGTTTTTGTGTGTTGCTTTGTGCTCTCTAAAGAAGTTTTCATCTTACCAATTATGTGGTCTACTCTCCCAGAGATTCTGAATTCTTGCATAGACTCAGGTAGTCTATCATCCCCAGACAGAGCTACTGTTGGTGTGATTATTCATAGTATAGAAAAATTTTGATATTTGGGTGAAAAATTAGTTATGCCTTTGTTTTGTGGCGCCCTCGTTTTCAAATTTTTGAAAAATGTATTTTCTTCAAGATTTTTGGCAGGGCTTTTTATCCTAATGTTTTATTTATGTCAAAATGCCTTTGGTAAACCTTTCATGTACCTTTAATTGCAATTTTTCATTTGAAAGGATGCCAAGTTGAAGTGTTTTCAGTCACCGTTAATCTATCAGAGATCAAGGGTCAGTGCATCCTTGCATTATAGAGTTGTAGGTCTTTAAGCAACGCGGGGAAGCGCATTTGCGACACATAGCCCTTGATGTTTTATGAGATCCAGTATGTTGCAAAAGCTCTTGTATGTCAGCTTTGTCAATACTTTTGAACACATTTTGTTTTTCTGCAATATCATTGGTGGATTCGTCGGTAGAGCTATGAAGATTACTTACCAAGAAGTATCACCGTTGATCCTATCTTGATCAACAATTGGTGCATCCTTGCATAATAAAGATGCAGGTTTTTAAGTAATGTGGGGAAGTGCATTTGTGATGTGTGTCCATGATGATGTCAAACACTTGCTTGGTCAGAAGAAGATATGGTATCTGCTGGCGTGAAGTGTTGTCAGATAGTATGACCTAATATGGCAGTTTCCTATTGGTCAGTACAGCTAGATGGTCATTAATACAAAGTGGATTATTTTGATCATCGATCTTGTCTTGATCAATGGTTGGCGTATCCCCGTATTATGAAGATGTAGGTTTTTAAGTAATGCGAGGAAGTGCAATGGTGACACGTAGCATTTTTCTAAAAAGACTGTAAAGCTTGTTATTTTTAAATCAGGACCGTGCGATCTGATAAAATCTACGGATGGGATTCAAATTTAAGTGCAAATTGCAGGCAACGGTTACTAAGAGTAAATGTGATCCAGACCTGGTGCATGCAATTTTAGTTCATAAAAAGAACCCACGATTTCACCATTAATGCATCACCAAAGTGCAAAAAGAAAAGGGCATTCAATATTTCAGAGCTAAGGCACGAAATTTCTCAGTTAATACTCCAATAAAATTGCAAAAGACATCATATAGTGCAGAAGTGCAATTTTTGGTGGATAAGTGCTCTGTGACTTTCTGAGTAAAATTTGAAGCATCTGCTGTTGTGAATTTTCCAAAGTTTCATTAAAATGCCGCCCCAAAAAGAGTTTACTGGAAAAAAAGATTATCTAAAACGTTCAATGCATGATGATTTTTTTGAACAATTCCCCTTATCAGTGAATGAAATAACTAAGGGAAGGGAACCCATTCCAAAAAACCCTAGATTAGTTGTGGCAGAAGGATTTTATGACAAAGCTAATTGGATAAGGGATGCCCAGGTTTCCGTGGGAGGTTTTAAGTTGTTTAAAAAATGGTTTTCAGAGTGAAAACTGGACACTCCTATGAGCAATGTATGGGAATTTGACATTGGAAAATTAGTAGTCCCCAGTGTCTTCTTTGATAGTGATTTATTGATGGACTTGGCAAAGAAGTATGACCCTATCATAGGGTGGGTAAAATCATTTAGGGGTCAACCTTTTTAGGGTTTGCCCGGAACTGTTCAGTGAGGTTTTCAACCTAAACCCCAACCACGCTATGCATGAAATCATTGATCTGGATGATTTCCAAGCTAGATATGATGCACAATGAGTGTACTTAAGAATAGGGCCACTATAAGAGCATGCTACTAGGGTTGGTAATTTTCCTATGATCACAGCTAGTACTCCAGAGCCATTGTTAAGAAGACATTTCAATCAAAGAGCTCAAGAACTATATTTTTCTCTTTCCAAGATCTTGGGGATAGATGAGGGTGATCAAATTCCAAGTTCTGTGGTCCTTATAATTTCTCAAACCCTTCAATTTGGGATGAGTACCATTTTGGATTTTGCCACTTTCCTAGCAAAAGAGATTCACAACTGTCTGGTTGGAATAGCAAAGGGGAAAGTAAACAAACCATTATGTTGGTATTCATTGATGATGCATGTATGTTTATACAAAGGATATACTTTCTTCTCCAAGGATATGGAGTTAGAAACAACAAAGGATGGAGAAAGGAATCCAGTGCAGTTATGGAGTGTGGATATGACTTCAAAGGCCACTGATGCTAGTTATGTAAGATTTGATAGGTATTTTGCATCAAAGCTTAGACTACTTTTAAGAGGAGATAGCCCTAGAATCCCACAAGCATTATTAGAATTGGTTAGACCTAGGGACCATGCTAAAGGGCTACTTGTCAGTCACAACTGGGGGGATATAATTCCCTACAATGTTTCAACAGTAATAAGAGTTTATGGTTTCTTAGGAAAACCTCATGTGTTACCTTTTCATGTACCTTTGAAGATAGGGATAGCCGAGCTCTTATGGCAGATAGGTACTATAGATGAGAGGGAATTGGTCAAGAAGGGAACTTTCTTTCCAATGGTTACTGTAGTGCATGATTTTTTTTTTGTTAAAAAGGGGTGGAAGCATTTAAATTTGTTTTTGAGTAAATATAACATGGCAAAATCTCACGCCAAATTCATTGACCCTGAAGGATTCTATGATCTATTAAGAGAAAGGGTGAGATCTTCCCATATGGTACAACGGGTTTACTATCCAGAAGATATAATCAAAAATATTTTCACATTGCAGGAGCAAGAATCAAGGAAAGAGAAATGGACAGTTTTCAGTAAAAACCTAGAATTCATTAATGCTTTTGACCCCCAGTATGACCCATTGAAAGATAAGAAATATTGGGGAGATAAAATATAGGCATTAATGAATAATTTTGCTATAATAATTCAGACTATGAATGAAAAGAAAGATATATTTATTCAGACACACCTAGACAAGGCAGCAGAAATACAAAGAAGAATGAGTGGTAGAAATGTGGTAACTCTTGGACAATATACATTGCAGAAAAGGGTAGGTTATGTCATGGTTCAAAATGTACAATAGGTACCCCCTCATAAGGAGCCAAGGTCAAGAAGTCCATCTGCAGCCAACTCTCCAAAAAGACAAAAATTAGAGCAGGGGTCTTCTTCTTCTAAAAAAGAACAATATTCCCCAAGCCAGTCTCCAATCCAGATAGATGATGAAGCATCTCTAAAGGAACAACTTAGACAAATGGGAGGAGAAGGGGATGTGATTGTCACTTCTATAGACTTGGATATTGGAGAGCCACAAGAACCTCCTACACCTTCCCTAGACCTGACCATTGCTGATTACCAAGGTAAGGAAATTAACCCAATTGTTGCCCAGGCTTCTGAAAGATTTATTAATGATGAAATTTTTGTAAGATCTAGGGCTTTTGCTCAGTTTTTATGGAGATTAAATATAAAGAATTTTGAGAAAGCCTGTGAGAAGATCAAGGCTAAGCAACCAAATAAATCTTACCCGGTTATCAAGGAAGAGGTAAAATCAATGTTTTTGAGTGATTTTTCCCAGTTCACTCTTGAAGCTGGAAGGCAAATAGTTAGACAATCAGGAGTCCTCCTTCTGCCAAAATAGGATATAGAAAATGCTATTGTTTTTGATTCAGTAAGAAAGTAGAAGGATGTTCAACTAACAACCGTTGAAGAAGTACTACAGGCTCATAGAGGGGTCAAATTTAGTGATGATCGCCAAGCCCTTGTTTTGTGGTCCATAGATAAGAAAGAAAGTACCAGGATGCATGAGTTTCCATTGCAGAACATACTGGTACATTAATAGTATATATTGCTGGTGAGGTAAGTAGTAAACAATTAATGGGAATGGCTTTAGAAATGCTAAAATTGGGTGGTGTTGTATCTGGACAAGAAGAAGATAAGTTTTCCCAACTCAATTCTAGGTTTGAAGAAGTTTTGAAAGCATATGAGGAAAGGGATATATAGATATAATCACTAGAAAACAAAATGTCTCAAATGGAGAGAATCCTTGGGAAGAGAAAAATGGGAGAATCCAATGCACCTACAATTGCATACCCTTCACAGCCATTGGTTGGATCTGGATCAACCCCTATTATTGAAATACCTGACACCCCTGAAAGGCCCCAATTCTATACTGTAGAGGACTTTGAAGAGGGAAAAAAAAAAATTGCATGAGTTGTAGATAGAATTTAGAAATCAATATGAAGAGAAATTAAAATAGGGTGTGATATATTTGAGGGATAAAATACAATGGTCAACCTTTTTTGATCAGTTGACAAGAATTGCAGCCCTCATGGATGAGTTGAATAGAGATAAGGATAAACTAACTCTTCTTGCGCAGAAATGGAGGGAGAGAAATAATGATATTACAATCATATGTATATCTACAGTCCAAATGCCTTATCATCAAGTTGAGAAGATTTTTGATTTACTAAATAAGCTAGAGAATTTTGATGATGAAAGAGATTCTTTACAGAGAAGATTAACACTCTATTTTTCCCAATATATTGCTCAAAACTTCACCCTATTTCCTTGTGCTTTAAAATTTATTGATACAATAAAAGAAAAAGAAAAGTGGAAAAGGGAGATGGATGAGTTATTAAATGAAAGAATAATAAACATCATGAGTGAAACTAGCCATTGGTTCTGGGCAAAGACAAATGAAGAGCTAGTAAAAATACAGTTATTTTTTACTACTATGAGGAAAAAATTTGATGATTTAGAAGAAAGTGCAAATTCTTTAATAATGATACAAAGAGAAGCTCTAAGTTTTGATTGGCCAGATGATGATGCTTTTAATAAATGGAGAAATCAGTTTCTAGAACAAATGTCAGAAGATGATGAGGAACAAAATGTAAAAGTAAAAGTCACCCTCGTAGTTAATAATGAGGACATGGAAAATCCCTAGGTTGAAATAAATTTACAAGTAACTGAAGATGATACATCACTTTCAAACCTCATGGCTATTTACTCTGAGGATGAAGAATAATTGAAGAAATCAGATCTTATCTTCTTGTTTCAACAACTAAGAAGCATAACAGAAAGGGACCCACCAAGGATTGTTCGATGTATTAGCTTTTCTGTTATTTTTTTTGTCTTTTATGATAGACATTTGTCAGTATCCTTTAGAAGACGCTTGTCACTTTATTTAGCCTGAAGCTTGTTGCATCTCACACTATTTAAGTGAGATTCCAAGGCTAAAGAGGGGTCCTAATTCTATTTCTTCTAAGTATAGTGCTTAGTCTAATTTTTGGTCCAAATTTTGAAAGCAAGTTTGTAATGTATTTTTCTGTCAAATTCTCTAAAAATACATGAGGATAGAATGAGTTGTGTTTCTTTCTGAAGGCCATTCTGAGTTTATTGTAAAGGATATACTATTTTCAAAGGAAATGAATACAAATTATGAACTATTCCCATATCAATTCTTTCTGAACTTTGTCTCCTCTTAAATACTTAGCTATCTTGATGTTGTATGAGTAAAAGCTTGTGCAATTGAATGCAATCTAGTTAGGTTGTATATCCATTTATCATTGTTGTTAATTCAATGGATTAAATAAAAGCTTCGATGAATGTGATAAGATTCCTTAAGTATTGAGAAGGATTTTGAATGATAAGTTCTGATAAGAATTGCTGGTAGAATTTGTTGTAAGGCAACAAATTAGATCTAAGAATTTGCTATAGATTCTGAACCCCAATGGATTAGGCACTGAACAAGTTATTTTAGCTGAAGGAGAAATATATTACAAATTGTTTTTCAGATGCATCATCAAATTAAATTTTACTTTTATTTCCTGTAGATCTTCAAAGTTGGCTAGCACTTCTTTGCATGAAATGTTTTAGCTTCAGTTAGCCATTGTTGTTAAAACATCTGCAGATCTATAGAAGAATTCTTGACCATATCTGTTTATGGGATGTGTTTACCAAGTTAGTGAGAATTATGTATATCTTTGAGGATCTTGAAATGAGAATCAAAATGAAACTAAGAATAACCCTCATACAGTTGTTCCAGTTTTGAACCATCCCTGGGTACACCCACCTTGGTTTTGTAGAGCCAAAAGAGTAGAAAACCATCTGTGGTTTTGTTGAAGTTGGATCCAAATACCTTACATATGAAATTGTTAATAAGAATAGGCTAGTCTTTAGATTGTGTATGTACTTTCATTCTGGTATTAAGCATTTTTTTGCTTAGTATTTTTAGTACTTTTTAAAACACCAACAAAATGGTGACTCTGCTGGGGACTTGTCCAACACACCTGTGAAAAGTACTACAATTTCTTTGGTCCTGCTGTGTACGTGTGTGTCATGTGATCTATGTTTTGCCCGTGGTTATAAAAGAATCATTTAGTGTCAAACCTTGAGAATTTAAAGAAGATAGAGCCCAAGTACCATTGCTACACACTAACGTACCCAGCCTATCCAAGTGTTTTATCTAACAAGCAAGAGTTGCAGTCTTATGACATCAGTGATTGGTCTGTCTGTGCTAATTTTTTTTTGTTCCTACTTGTGTTTTGTTTTCCTTCAGTCAGCAAAAGTTTCATTATATATTTTTCCAAAATAGGGTGGCGACTTAGTCAAGGTTTTGAAGCTAGTTCTTATTGTAACAAAAGGTGAATATGGCTGACAAGAGAAAAAGCACAAGAGCTTACATGAGAGCCAATCCTGATGTATCAATTTATACTTATTTACCCCAAGGTGGTAGGAAGAACCAAAATTAAAAAAGGATAGATCCAAATCCTACTTGGAAACCTAGAGGTAATGCATCCGTCAATTCCCATGATCAACCAATAATAGGAAGAGAGTCTTCTTCACTTAGCTCTAAATCCGAAACTACAAGACTCTTAAGAGGCATTTTCAGCACCCCATTACCAGATGAGAGAGTTTTTCAAGACAAGGATGTATCTACTATGGGAATTGCTTCATTAAGACCAGATCTTGTAGCAGATATGAATTATAGGCTAGGATTTAGGAGTTCATCTGAAAATCCTTTTAATCCCAGAGTAGCCCCATATGTAGAACCAAACCTTATAGATCTAGATGACCCTGTTGATTCTGAAGGAACTTCTACAGATCCTAAAGAAGTGCACTCTGAAATAGAATTTTTGAAGAAATGGATTGTTCAAGAAGAAGCTAAACGCATTCATCTTGAAAAAGAGAAGGAGCAAGCCACCTTAGATGCCATAATAGAAAGAGATGCTCTGCTAAGAAGGATGGCTGCTTTGAAAGAGCAAAATAAAAAATTAGAAGAGAATACCACAACTCTCCATAAGGACTTTTTTGGAGATGTTGATAATCTAAGAGCTAAAGTTCAAGAACAGGAGAAATGCCTAAATCAAAGGCTAGAACCAGTTATTGCTCAAGTTCAAGCCTATAAACCTATTCAAGTTGATCTTGTAGAGCCTGCTATAAAAGCTCCAGATAAAGGGAAAGGAAAGGTTATAGGAATCCAAATAAATGAGCCTCAAGCTAAACCAAGAAAACCTATACAACCCTCCATGTCTAAATTAGATCTAGATCTTGAGAAGGCTCAAAAAGAGAGGGAAGATCTTGCAAAAGAACTTGAGAAGGTTGAGAATGAAGCTCAAGCTACAGAAACTAGAAGGAAAATCCAATTCATAAAGTCTAATTTTGCATTGGCTTCATGGCCCAATTTGTCTATCCCACCTACAAATCCTGCACCAATTAGTGCTCCCACAATTTCAACTCAGGGAATACCCCAATCTGCTCCTACCCCATCTTCCACTATTGGCACCCAAGTCCCATTTGTCCCACCACAACAGTCCCAAGCTACTCCCCTGAGTCAAGCTAATATAGCTAGTACCTCAAATGTTCCTGGTTTCTAGAAGAAACCTATATACCTGGAAAAGTATAGACAGATATCATTTGCTAGTATTCCTTGTGCCCCCCATCCCATATCATTTGATTTAAGGGATAAAGTTGTTAATTTTTTTGGAAATAATATTGTTATTGGTGAAGAAAATTTGAGGATTTTCATTGACATGTTGAATGATTATGAAGTTGAGCATGAAGACATGGTAATGAAATTGATTGTGCATTCACTAATAGAGGATGCAAGGGATTGGTTCAGGAGGTTGCCTGATGATAGTATTACCTCATGGAGTGATTTGGAGAAGTTGTTAAAAGAGCAATATGGGGACAATACTAATGCAGGATTCATGTTGAACAAGTTCAACAATATCAAGAAGAATCCAAATGAGTCCATATTTGATTTCAATGTGAGATTCCAAAAAGGTATGTACAAACTTTTTCAATTTATGAGGTTAAATGAAGACATCTATCTCACAACCTATTTCAATGCTTTTGATAGCAAAATGGCTTATCAATTGAGGGATAAAGATCCTAAAACTTTAAGAGATGCCTATAGAGTTGCAATGAATATAGAGAATAATAGAAAGGCATCTGGAAAACTCGGTAGGAGGGATGATCCTAAGCTTTTTAATCTTAAAAATAATAATAAAAGGGAGGGTGACAAAAATCCTATAGGAAAAAAGCCCGAAGAACCTACTATATGCCAAGTTTTAGAAATGGTCAAGAAGATGAATCCCACTAGTTTCAATAAGCCAAATGTTGCTAAAAGACCCCCAGTGAATAACAACAATTTCAATAGGTATCCTAGGATGTAGAATTACCCTTACACCACTCAGTGGAAAGATGGTAAACCAGTTCCCAACCAGACCCAAAATGTGAAGGATAAGGGTACTCCAGACCCTCTACAAAGGAACACTGTAAATATGAATGATGATGTACCATGGTGCATTATGTGCCAATCACCTCATTCTGCTGATTATTGTGTTGTTGCTCAGTCATTCACCCAAGCTCAAGGAGTACAAGATGAAGAAGAAACTGAAGAGAAAAACCATGATGATATAAGCTGCAATATGGTGAGTATGTGTGATGATTTGATAGATTCTGATTCAGAAGAGCCTAAAATGATATTACTAGCCAAAGAATTGCTTACCAGCTACATCATCAGTAATTTCTTTCAGATGATGAAGGGTATGATACAGATAAGGTATGAAGTACATTTTTTGATGTAGGTCTCATAAGTTTAAGAATGCCCTCCAAGGAGGAAATTGACAGAATTATAGCCGAAATGATTTCACAAGTCCATAGTAATTATAATTTGAGAAATAGAGCAATAAATAATGATGCAGGAAGGCCATCTAGTGTATTCATCAAAGACATTACTCATAAGATGAATGATCAAGACAAGAAAGTGAATGTAGATGTGCCTAAAATCGAGGAGAACAAGGGTAAGAAATGGGAACCAAAGAAGAAGGTTCAATTTCAGATAAGTGAAGCAACAAAACCAGTTGTGCAACCAAAGAAGTCAAAACCAGATGTTATCAAGCAAAATGTGGTGCCTACTACTCAAAAGACTTTGATTCTAGATACTATTGTAAAACCTACTGTGGTTGAATATGTTGATATGATGTCCATGCTATCTCAAATTACTGTAAAAGTGCCCTTGTCTGAACTTTTTAGAATTGAAGAGCATCAGAATAAGGCTTTGTCATGGTTGGGTGGAATAGAAAACAATAATGTTATTGTAGATCAAACTATGTACCAACAGACCCCTATTATTGAAATACTTGACACCCCTGAAAGGCCCCAATTCTATACTGCAGAGGACTTTGAAGAGGAAAAAACAAAATTGCATGAGTTGCAGATAGAATTGAGAAATCAATATGAAGAGAAATTAAAACAGGGTGTGATATATTTGAAGGATAAAATACAATGGTCAACCTTTTTTGATCAGTTGACAAGAATTGCAGCCCTCATGGATGAGTTGAACAGAGATAAGGATAAATTGACTCTTCTTGCATAGAAATGGAGGGAGAGAAATAATGATATTACAATCATATGTATATCTACAATCCAAATGCCTTATCATCAAGTTGAGCTAGAGAATTTTGATGATGAAAGAGATTCTTTACATAGAAGATTAACACTCTGTTTTTCCCAATATATTGCTGAAAAATTCACCCTATTTCCTTGTGCTTTAGAATCTGTTGATACAATAAAAGAAAAAGAAAAGTGGAAAAGGGAGATGGATGAGTTATTAAATGAAAGAATAATAAACATCATGAGTGAAACTAGCCATTGGTTATGGGCAAAGAAAAATGAAGAGCTAGTAAAAATACAATTATTTTATACTGCTATGATGAAAGAATTTGATGATTTAGAAGAAAGTGCAAATTCTTTAATAATGATACACAGAGAAGCTCTAAGTTTTGATTGACCAGATGATGATGCTTTTAATAAATGGAGAAATCAGTTTCTAGAACAAATGTTAGAAGATGATGAGGAAGAAAATGTAAATGTAAAAGTCACCCTCGTAGTTAATAATGAGGACATGGAAAATCCCCAAGTTGAAATAAATTTACAGGTAACTGAAGATTATACATCACTTTCAAACCTCATGGCTATTTACTCTAAGGATGAAGAATAATTGAAGAATCATATCTTATCTTCTTGGTTCAATAACTAAGAAGCATAATAGAAAGGGACCCACCAAGGATTGTTTGATGTATTATCTTTTCTGTTATTTTTTTTTGTCTTTTATGATAGACATTTGTCAGTATCCTTTAGAAGACACTTGTCACTTTATTTAGCCTAAAGCTTGTTGCATCTCACACTATTTAAGTGAGATTCCAAGGCTAAAGAAGGGTCCAAATTCTATTTCTTCTAAGTATTGTGCTTAGTCAGGTTTTTGGTCCAAATTTTGAAAGCAAGTTTGTAATGTATTTTTCTGTCAAATTCTCTAAAAATACATGAAGATAGAATGAGCTGTGTTTCTTTCTGAAGGCCATTCTGAGTTTATTATAAAGGATATACCATTTTCAAAGGAAATGAATATAAATTATGAATTGTCCCCATATCAATTCTTTCTGAACTTTGTCTCCATCTTAAATACTTAGCTACCTTGATTTTGTATGAGTAAAAGCTCGTGCAATTGAATGCAATCTAGTTAGGTTGTATATCCATTTATTATTGTTATTAATTCAATGGATTAAATAAAAGATTTGATGAATGTGATAGGATTCCTTAAGTATTGAGAAGGATTTTGAATGATAAGTTCTGATAAGAATTGTTGATAGAATTTGTTGTAAGACAACAAATTAGATCTAAAAATTTGCTATAGACTCTGAACCCCAATGGATTAGGTACTGATCATGTTATTTTAGCTGAAGGAGAAATATATTACAAATGGTTTTTTAGATGCATCATCAAATCAAATTTTATTTTTATTTCTTGTAGATCTTCAAAATTGGCCAGCACTTGTCTGCATGAAATGTTTTAGCTTTAGTTAGCCATTGTTGTTAAAAACATCTGCAGATCTATAGAAGAATTCTTGGCCATATCTGTTTATGGGATGTGTTTACCAAGTTAGTGAGAATTATGTATATGTTTGAGGATCTTGAAATGAGAATCAGAATGAAACTAAGAATAAACCCTCATATAGTTGTTCCAGTTTTGAACCATCCCTAGGTACACCCACCTTGGTTTTGTAGAGCCAAAAGAATAGAAAACCATCTATGGTTTTTTTGAAGTTGGGTCCAAATACCTTCCATATGCAATTGTTAATAAGAATAGGCTAGTCTTTAGATTGTGTATGTAATATCATTCTAGTATTAAGAATTTTGTCGCTTAGTAGTTTTAGTACTTTTTAAAACACCAACAGGGTTAACAAACAAATACTAGTTTAATATCTTGAAATTGCATCAAAGACTTATCAAAATGAAAAGAACAAAATATCAACTAATGCTTGCTTGGATTTTGCAACCCTAAGCAACCAAAAAATCCAACCTTCTAGCCACCTCTATAGCTCAAAAAGGGCACCCATGAGAGGCCTTGTTGGTGTGTAAAGATGGGGGGCTATTTGATGTGCTCTCCCAAACACAACAATAAATGAATCTCTTGAGTGAGTGAGTGCAAGTGTGTATGCGAGTAAGATATGAATCTAGACTAAATGAGATGAATAACACCTCAAGAAATGGCTATGGAGAAAGCCATTCTTGAAGGCATTCAAAGATGAAGATGATATGTAATGAAAGACCTAACTAGATATGCAAACTATGATAAAAATGCAAGCTAAAAATAAAGCGACAAATGCATGTAGAAACCAGATTAATAATGCATGATGTAAACTAAATCAGCTACCAAATTTTTAGTATGAACCTAAAAAATCATTATGAGACTCTACCAATGCAAGCTCAAACTACCATGAAAGCTCAAACTATGAATGCAAACTCAAATCTCAAACCAACATGGTAACAATGTAATAAAAAATGAGATGCAAATGCTTGAGACAAGCCCTCTATTTATAGGCTTGAGGGAGGGCTTGGTGAGGTGGCATCCAAGTAAGTACCACATAAGGTGACATGCAAGCTATGCAAATGGTCAAGAATTCAAATTTTTCTCACACATGCATGAGCAAACTTGAGAAAAAGAGTGGGAGACAAGAGTGTGTAGGCATGCCATCTTAGACATGTGTGAGCACACTCTTAGGCTAATGGGGGGGATTAGGGAGATAATTAGAAATGATTAAGTGGGATTAGAGAAGAAATAGGCTTAAGAGGATGAAAATGATGGGTGTAGACTAGGCTCTAGGTTGGCTTAAGATTAAATTAAATGAGATTTAATTTAATCATGAGTTTAGAAGAATTAATAGGATGTGAGGATTTAAATAAATAAAATTTATTTAAAAAGGGGGAAAGATGGAGGATCATGTGTTAAATTAATTTAACACATTAAGGCTAGAAGTATTTAAATAAAATTTAAATACCTAAGAGAATGAACTTATTTAATTAATTAATATGATTAAATAAGTAGAAGAATGTGAATAATATAATTAATTAATTAATAATTAATTATAATGTCATGAGAAATATTAAAATTAATTAATATAGTGTTTAAGAATGATTTTAAGCATCTATAATGACATCATGCATTGATTTATCACATGTTATGTGTAGGAAATGCCTTATTTTATTTTTTTGCCACATGTTTTTCTCATGAATGAATGCCTAATGCAATGTAAAGGATATGGAATGAAATGTAAAATGAATGCAAATTAAATGTGGAGATACTATAAATGCCATAATTATGCAAAGATGTATTTCTTTGGATCATTTTGGACTTTTGACATATGCAGGAATGAAGGACAACAATGCATTTGATGTATAAGAGTGCAAGACCAAGATAGCAGATGAAGTAGACATAGAAGATGGAGGAGATGAGATGAGGAATTGTTAGTATGATGAGAAGACTTTTTCTTTTGTAAAGTGCACTTTATTTCAAATGGAGCTTTATTTTGATATGGAAAATGGAATGCAATGCATCATGGCATTAAAGGCCATAGTGCAAAATGTAGACCTTTTGTGTAAACAAGAACAATGTAGATAGAAAATGACTTTGTCCTTCCTAAGGTATATATACATGCCCCAGACTCTCAAATGTACATTTTAATAGATAGAAAATAAAATATGACCATGAACCATCCTGGCCACTCTCATAGATCAATTTATATCATCGAGTAGCATAGGAACATGATAAAAAAAAAAAAAGCAAAAGATAAATCACTTAATAAACAGTGTGAGCCAATAGCTATTCTTGTCCATTATTACTTGCTTTTTAGAGTTTTAGGTCTTTGGATGTGTTTGATAGGTTTATCATGTGATGGTTGTGATTCTAGATTCATTTGATAGGTTCATAGTGACACGTTTGACTGATTGTCAGTTCGCATTGCTTAGATAGGTGTGATTGTCATCGAAGTGTAGTGCTTTGAATTTCAATCTACAAAGTGCAAGTTTTTATGCAAAAGAGATGGTTATGTATAAGGTTTATTAAAAAAATTTGATGGGTTTGGTGATTTTAGGGGTTTTGAAGATATTTAATGTTTTTGGTGTGACTATTTTCTTTAGGACATTTTATGATTTTTAAGATTTACTTCAGGACATTTTATGATTTTTATGGATTTTTTTAAAGACATTTTATGATTTTTAGAATTTTTCCAAGATCATATTTGAATGTTTAGGATTTTTTTAGGATCATATTTGAATTTTGAAGATTTCTTCAAGATTGTATTTGAATTTTCAAGATTTTTTCAAGATCGTAAAAGCATATACAAGTGTTAGCTCCAATTCGTTATGCAATAGGTCTAATGGATAAAAAGTGCTTAGGGATATGCCCTCAATTCAAGTTCAAACTCATGCACCATGTAGGTAATATGCCCCTAGACAAGATGCAAACTATGTACAAAGGCCAATGATAGAATATGTATAGACTTGTGATGCATTAGGTAGGATAACAATTGATATTAACAAGTTTGTGAGCCATGTCAAGGAGTGAAGGATGTCTTGCAATATGATGGATATGATTGGGGAATGGAAAAAATAAGGGAAAAAAACTAGATGGAATCCTGATAGATGGAGGAGCAATAACTGATTACACATGGCACTTTTTTGCTAGGTTTTCACCATGGTACTTGCCCAAAGTGCCTGTTTGCTAGGTTTTCACTTTTGGATGAAATTTTTCTCTTGACTCAAATTTTTGTGCCAAGGCACCAATTTGCTAGGTTTTCATCAAGGCATCCATTTTTTCATGACTTTTTTCTCTTTTTTCTTTTCTTTTTCAGGACTTTTTGCTATTTTTTTGATATTTTTTCAAGACTTGTAGTTCATCTTTTTGCTAAGTTTTGTAGTTCATATTTAGGACCAAATCACCAACCTCAAAATGATGACCTCAAACTTTCTTGTTAGAGCTCTATTTGAGTCAGTTTTGGTAAGCTTGCAAATGTGTCAAGGTAGCTCATCTCCATTCATCAAGCATTTCCAGCTCATGGAGTCTAGTTTTTTGGTAGTTCTCATCATCAACAACATCTTGTAGGGACACTCTTAATGATGGAATTTCAACTTCAATGGGAAGTATGGCATTAGTGCTATAGATAAGAGAGTATGGTGTTGTGCTAGTAGGAGCACACACACTTATTCGATATGCCCAAAGAGCTAGATTTAGTTCTAGGTGCAAACCTCGACCAAAATCATTAATAGTCTTTTGGAGAATCTTAACAATGGTCTTATTAGATGCTTCTGCTTGGCCATTGTCCTGTGGATGGTAAATGTTAGAATATCCATGGTATATGTTGTACTTCTCACAGAGCTTGTCTATATCTTTGTTTTGAAATGAACTATCACGATCAGTAATAATAGCCAAGGGGACTCCATACTAAGATATGATGTAGTTTAGAATAAACTTAATATTTGCTTGCTAGTGGTGAAGGTCAAAGGGATAGCTTCAAACCACTTGGTAAAATATTCTATTGCTATGATGATGAACTTATGATCATCAAAGGATGGAGGAGAGATAGCTCCAATAAGATCAAATGCCCATTGTGAAAAGGGCCATGGAGATATGACTAGCTGAAATTCTTGTGTTGGTGTATGGATCAAATTGCTATGTATCTAACATTTATGATATGTTTTGAAAAAATCATGGGCATCTTGTTTCATGGTTGGCCAATAATATCCAACTCTAACAAGTTTTTTGGCTAGACTCAAACCATTGAAATGGCCTCTACGTATACCTTTGTAAACCCCATGTAAGGAAGTTTCATCTTCTTGTGAGTCAAGGCATTTGGGAAGTGTTTGGTCAAAGGATCTCTTCTAAAGGTTGTCATCGATGATGATGTATCTAGCAGCTTGACAGATAAAGGCTTGACGGTCATTTTTGGATAAGTTGGGTGGTAGGATTTGGGTGTGTAGCTAATTGTAAATGTATTGATACTAGGGATAATTGGGACCAACAAGTTCACACACAAACTCAGATTGAGGGAGCTCAAATGATGGAATCAAAAGTTGCTCAATAAGGAATTCACAATGTTCCATGTTTTGAGGCATGTCAATCATAGAAGTGATGGTAGCCATAGCATCAACTTGCTTGTTGTGTATTCTTAGTAGCCGACGAAAAGAGATAGTGACAAATTTAGACTTAAGGAAGTCTGCCATCTACTTGTAAGGAATTAATTTATCATATTTGGTTTCATAGTCATCATTAAATTGGTGGATGACCAATTGGGAATCACCAAAGACTTGTAAATGTTGAATGTTCCATTGGATAGCTATTTTGAGTCTTGTGGCTATTCTGGTGAGAAAGCCTATAGTAGTGACATAGTATCTATATGTAATATGCTCGAGCTATTACTATTAGTATTCTAGGTGGTATCTGGATGTAGCTATTCAAGCTATTAGTTGGTTGGAGCCTATGGTTCTACGGGCATAGTATGAGGAGTGTTGTATTATGGGGGTTGTGATCATTGCCTCATATTGTTCTATGTTGTTCGTACAATGGAATGCTATCCTACATGACTTGGGGATTATGTCTCCTTGGGGAGTGATAAACATAATGCCAGATCCTAAACCATTTTGTGTATGTGATCCATCAAAGTAAAGCTTCCATTCATTAGCTACATCCATGTTAAATATGGCTTCATCTAGAAAGTCAATTAGCATAGGATGATCAACTGTCATAGGTTCTTTTGCTAACTAATTTGCTATCACTTGCCCTTTGATTTCCTGTATGTCTACATATTCTATGTCAATTTCACTAAGGATCATGACCCATTTTGCTAAACATCTAGTGAGAGCAACCCTACTTAGGAGATACTTCAGTGGGTCAATCTTAGAGATGAGCATGGTTTTTTGATGGAGCATGTAATGTCTCAGCTTTTGGGCTGCAAAGACAATAGCAAGACAAGCTCACTCAATGAGTGAATAATTTAGTTCATAGCTGAAAAGTGTTCTATTGATGTAATATATTGCTTGCTCTCATCCTTGTTTATCATTTTGTGCTAAGAGAGCTCCTAATGTTGTATCTGTAGTAGATATGTATAGAATGAATGGTTTTCCTAGAATAGGAGCCATTAAAATTGGTGGATGTAGAAGATAATCCTTGAGCTATTGGAAATATTCTTGGCACTACTTTTTCCATTGAAAGGATACTCCTTTACATAAGAGGTGTTGAAAGGAGTGACACTTATCTGCTAGTTGTGCAATGAATCTATGGATAGATTGTAATCTCCCTTGTAGTCCTCTTAATGTTTTTGGATTTTTTGGAGGAGACATATCAAGTATTGCTTTTACTTTCTCAAGATCCACTTCAATGCCTTGTTAAGAAACAATGTATCCTAGGAGCTTTCTAGAAACAACCCCAAATATACACTTTTTTGGATTTAGATGAAGCTTATAGCTTTCCATTCTATTGAATATCTAATCTAGGATGCCCAAATGATCTTTTCTTTTATAGGATTTGCAAAGTAAGTCATCGACATAGTCTTCCATTAGGAGGTGCATGAAATCATGGAAGATGGTAGTCATTTCTATTTAATATGTTGCCCTGACATTTTTAAGACCAAATGGCATGATATTCTGGCAGTATGTTCCCCAAGGGCATGTAAAAGCTATCTTGTGTTGATCTTTAGGGGCTATTCTTATCTAATTATAGCTTAAAAATTCATCCATCAATGATAACATCTCATACCTAGCTATTATGTCTACAATGATGTCTATATTTGGTAAAGCAAAATCATCCTTAGGACATGCCTTGTTAAGATCATGAAAATTAGTGCATATTTGGATGCCCCCAGAGTGTTTTCTTACTAGTACTAGATTAAATATCTACTCTGCATAATCAATGGGTCTTATGAAGCAAACATCCAATAATTTCTTCAATTTAGCTTTGACAAGGAGGGCAACTTGAAGATGCATTTTTCTCAACATTTTCTTTATTGGTTTCATTACTAGTTTGAGTGGCAAGTGATGAAGGACTAGTTCAAGATCTAATTTGGGCATGTTTGCATAAGACCATGCAAAGTTGATCTGCCTTTCTAGAAAGAATCTAACAAATTCATCCTTTTCTTCTAGTGATAATGAGGCTGCAAAATTTATGACCTTGGGGTTGTTAGGAGTTCCCAAATTAATTTCTTTTGTCATTTCCACGAGTGATGTTGATCTTTCCTTCAATGGGGGTGTGTCCAATCTTCCATCCTTGGGTGCCTCAGAGAGGTTTTCACCCTCAGACATGTCCTTTATTTTACTTTTTCATGGTCTAATGACACCTTTAAGTTTTCACCAAGAGACCTACTTGTGTCTTTTTTTGTATTTTCTTAATTTTGCAACCAGAAGATGGAGTTGATTCCCCAAAATATGCCATGATGTCTAGATCAATGGAAAATCTAGACTTGTGATCACCTTGTGGTACATCTTCATAGATCTCAAAGAATTTTGTGATGGCATCATCATTTTCAAACTGGTCAAACATTGGTAGTCCTTGTTGGTCTCAATTAATAAGTTCAGGGAAAACTAGTGAAATTCCATCATCGGTGTTGAATAAGCTTTGGTAAAAGGCATATATATGGATATCCACTTTACTAATATCATTGGGATCATGGTCAGAAGTAGGAGGGCCTGGATCCCAAAATGTTTCAATCCAAGGTGAAGAATTGGTTTGAGGCAGAGGTGGATTTACATGTTTATCTTCCATAGGTAGGCTACTCAAGTCTACAAACATATGATCAAGAGTGAGGGAGGTACTGGGATCATCAATGTTGGATAAAAAATTGGCGGGTTTATATTGGGTGTTCTTAGATGCCTTGTTATCATTTGAAGCATTCACATCCTTAGACAAGGATGAGTCAGTATTAGGGAGACCAAAAACAAATGGTTTGAATCCAAGTCCCAAGCTTTGTGTTCATCATGATGCAGTGATAGGTTGAACAATGCCTTTCTTTTTAGGTCCTAGGCCACTACATCCATCATATCCTTTTTTTGCATGATGGTGAATCCAAGTCCATACTTGTCAAGGGATATAGGAGTAAGCTCTTGTTCTACTTCATCTTTTTCAATCCATGTAGGAGGTATTCTCATAGAAATGTTCTTAATGTAGGCCACCTCTAGTAGTGAAAGCCATAGAAGGTTTCTTTTGAAATGTGAACCTAGGCTTGTTCTGTATAATCTGAGGTTTACCATATGACTTGGGAGATAAAGGAAGTTTCCCAATGTGAAAGGCATGTGACATGGATTACTCACCGCAACCTTGGTCTTGCATTTTGAGCTTTCCTTTGGATGCCAGTGTGAGTGTGGAAGGATCAACATACTTGGAGGACTCAAGTGGATTTGCTGCATGGTTTGTCAAGACCTAGTATGTAGTGGTTCCTCTAAGATTGGCACAAAATTGGAAGGGGTCTAGATCACCTAGAATGGTAACCTCTACATTATTATAGGAAAATTTTAAGCATTAGTGGTATGTAGAAGGCACTACTTTCATAGCATGGATCCATGGGTAGCCTAGTATCATGCTACAGTTCATTTCTATATCTAGGACCTAGAATAAGGTGTTCTCAATAGCTAGACCAACTTTGATAAGTAAGATGATGACCCCCATAGAGAAGTGTTCACCATCATCATAGGCTTTGATTTGGATCCTTTGAGAGGGATCCATATCATTTTCAAAATAACCCAAACCTTTGACTACTTTAAATGCTCAGATATTCAACCTTGATCTGCCATCTATCAAGACATGTCTAACTTTAACATTATGGACAAAGACTTGAAGGTGAAGAGGATCATTGTGGTTTGGTCTATCTTTAGGAATATCCTAAGGGTAAAATGTGATATGTTGTGATGTAGATAGGTTCCCCACCATGGCTTGTAACTAGGCAACATTGATGTTATTTGGGACTTTTGACTCTTTAAGGGCTTGATCCAAGATCTTTTGATGTTGAGGAGATGCGTGTAGTAGGTCCAAGATGGATATATTGCACAAGTGTCTTGCCAAGCTATTCAACAAGGCTATAATTAGATGAAGTAGGAGGAACAAGTCTACTAGGAGGTGTAGGTCTAGTAGAAGTAGTAGGTCTAGATGGAGCTCTAGGGAGGGTGATCTTGGTATGACATGTAGTGATAGCATAACAAGGGTCTTTAGCCTTTAAGGTGATTGTGGATATGTAGGAATTTGACTCATTGAAACAATTAATGGTATATTTATATCTAGTGTGTGTGTAATTCACATTACATTGTGAGTTTGAGTTTAAACTAGAGGGTTTCTCTTTGTCATGATTACCATCATCAATGAGGTCTCATATTGTGTGCTTTAGTTGGAAACATGATGACGTATTATGTCCTTTGGTGTGGTGGTAATCACATAATTTTATGCCATCCCACCAATCTGCTTTAGTTAATGGTTCATCTTTGATTAGGGGTAACTGTAGGAAGTTATTATTGAGTAACTATTGTAGTGCAATCTCAAGAGGTATCCCCAATGGTGTGAATTTCCTATCCTTAGTTCTAAGGTGTCTTTGAGGTTTGTCCTGCATAGAAGTCTCGATCTTCTATTGTGGGGCTGATGTTTGATTGGAGTTTTGTGAATTTGTAGGGTTTGCACCTTTCAAAGTTAGTTGAGGTTGTGTTGTACTAATCATGTGGGCATCCATAATGCTATCATTGGTCACATTCTTGTTTTTGAAGAATTTTTTTCTTTATCATTAGATGAGTTGGTGTTTATATTTTCCTTGTTTATCTTGAAGATTTCCTTACAGATGAGAGCATCTTCAATACTAGCCCCTTTTTTCATCAGTTCATAAATAGTGCTTGGAATCTTGATTTTGAGTTCATATATTAAGTTCAAGACTAATTTTTCAATGCACAAGTTAACTTGTTGTTCTTCAGGAATGTCTAGTGAGTATTGACTGACTAATCTTCTCCATCGAAGTAAGAATGTGATGAATGGTTCTCTCATCTTTTATTTAGTTGAGCACAAATTAGAAAGTGTCACCTCATTCATGATGTTAAAGGAAAAGTGGGAGATAAACTTTTCTACTAGCTCTAACCAATATTTGATAGTGCCAGGAAGTTTGGAGTACCATTCAAGTGCAGGCCCACATAGAGAATGAGGGAACAATCTCATGAGGTAAGTGGGCTCATCAATGATTTTGGTACAAGATGCAAAAAATTCTCAGATGTGATCAATAGGGTTTCCTTTTCCTTGGTATTTTTCAAACCTTGAAGCCTCAAAGTGTTTTGGGAATGGAGGCATATATAGACTTTTGTCAAATGGATTACGATGTAGGTCCCTTTCTAAATATATAAAGCTTTTTTCTTTTGGACTCTCAATGAATCGACTTGTTGGAAAGTTGTTTGAACTGTTGCAATAGCTCTTCATTAGGGTTTTTCATGATAGATTTCCCTTCAAATATTTTATGCTTATAAGTAAACCATTTGCTATGACAAGAGCTATGTCTACTCAGTTCTGACATTTCTATGTCTAACGAGTCTAGTGATGTGTCGCTAGGTAGTGGAGGTATGTTCATACCTTGAAGAAAAAAGGGTACCTATTGTGACACATGTTGGGGTGCTTATTGTGGTATTTGATGTGGCACTTGTTGTAGTATTGACTACAATTTATGTACCATGTGTTGTTGTTGTGCCATTTGTTGTGGTGGTTTTTGGAATACCTCTGTTGGTTGTATGTGAGACCATGTATGTGATTGTTGTTGTAGAGGTAACTGTTGAGGTTGTTGTGGCACATGTTGCTATTGTAATAAATGTTGTTGGTATGCAATTTTTTGCTCAAGGTGTCTTTGGTATTCCAACTGTTTTTTGAGTTGCTCTTGTTGTTTAGCAAACATGACTTGTTGTTGTTGAATTTGTTGTTGATACATTGCATGGAAATCAAGTGGGTTTACATTGGATTGTGTGTTAGGGACATTGGATTCTTGCACCACTTGTGGTTGTTGCTATTGTGGTTGATGTTATTGTTGATAGGTTGAATGTGTATTTGAAACATTAGGTCCTTAGACTATTGTAGGTTGATGTTGTTAGGGTAAATGGTTATGGCCTTGCAAATTGACCACCATGTTTGTATTGTTGTTTTGACACCTTTGTGTGTTAGAATTTTCTCCTTGAGACACCATATTAACCTGACCATGAGGTGCATTGCTTTTGGGAATAGGTGTAATGTCAATAAGAATTTTCCTTTGTGTATGAATAGGGATTGTTGTAGTTAATGTTTCACATGGTGTACTTGTGGGAGGCTCCATAACATTTGATGTCATGACACTAGGTAAGGTTAGGAGAAAAGGTGCAATTTGTTGATTCATCTCCAAAGGAGGTATGTTTGGCATCCCTAGAGAACAATTCCCTTTAGGAACATCTTGTGTTTGGACCATGTAATTAAGATCAAGTCTTAGCATCCTTTTGGGATACTTTAAAAGAGTCTTTGTTCCCTTAATTGGTTGTGGTTCATCAAACAAGGGATTAATGTTGATTTGTTAAAAAGTACTTTGGAGGATCTCAATGGTTGATTCTTGATGGGACCTTATAGGCAGCATTATCATGTTTGAAAACTCCAAAGAATGTTTTCCCTTATCTAAGTCCAAATTGATCATGGGTTGTATTTTTCCAATTGTAGTGTTGGTTTGATGTTTGGACTAAGGTCCCTCCATGTTTGGGTTGAATTTAATAATGTCTTGGGCTGCCAAAAGTTTGAAGTTCTTGTGGATATTTTTGTCTTCACATGCCCTAGCCATTTCTTCATCATTGATGCCATAGTCTATTTCAGAGTCATCACTTAGGTGTATGATACCTTGTTGTGTTTTTGACATATTATAGTTGAACGTACTTGCATTGGGTTTGATGAATTCAAAGGAGTGCATTTGTTCATCCTTGGGTGTGGTTGGTATACTTCCACCTCCAGGTGGTATCAGCAATAATATAGGTTCAAAGTTAGGACTCCATTAAACCATCCCATGTGTAGGGGAAGTATTTGAAGGAAATCTCATGGTAGGTTCATTGTTTAAGGTTTTTTGCATCATCTCTTGGTTATGGTGATCTTGCAGATAGATGTTTAAGGGGTCTATAAGTAATGGTTGTGGCACCTTGATTTGGTCTTCATCAAAGGTTTGTTGGGTTTTATTGCTCTTATTTTGTCTTGGATGAGGTTTTGGTTGTGTTGGCACCTTGGAAAATAATGGTTGATAAAGTTTTTCAAGTCTCTAAGCTGATTGTATCCTAGTGTTGGCATGATACCTAAGGATGTAGATGAAGTGGAGGAAAACCTAAATGGACTTTTTGCCTCCCAAGTGATCACCTAAACTACCAACTACACTTAGATAGTACCAAGTGTGCCCTTGGTGCATTTGGGGCCTGAAGGTAAGTAGTTGGTAAGTAGGAGGTATGTAATGGGTAAATAGAGGTGTTAGGGTGCCTAAAATGCAAAATGTGAATGATTTGAGTGTTCTCAAGTGTTTTGAAAGGTTTAGGGATGCAATTCAAGATGTGGAAATGTATATTAGGGTTCTAGAACCTAGAATTAAATTGATAATTACCAAGTGCACTCTGAAACTACCAAATATGCTCTTAACCTACCAACTATGCACCTAAAGTGTGCAATTGGTAAAATAGTGATGTAGTTGGTAAAATAGGTCAAAACTTGATAACAAGGATGTGGATATGCAAGATATGACTATTTTTTTCATTTTTTGGTATTTAACAGTGTTATGCAACCTAGGAAAATGCAAAATGAAGTAGGGTTTTGATATGCAAGATGCAAATGTCCTAGGGAAACTATGCAAATGTAAATGCAAAGTGACATTTTGGAGATTAACTAAAGGGGATGAAAATGACCCTATAGTATGAAAAGTGAAGGTTAGGGTTGGATTTTGGACTTGCTAATGATGTGAGGGTTGATGTATGCAAGGTGGAATATGAAAAAAATGGTGTTCTAGGGTTGATAATGATGTTTGAGATATGCAAAATGAGGATAAGTGGTCAAGAGGACAATTTGGTTGATAGACAAGTTGGTAGGGTTTGATAATGGAAATGATGCTAAGGTTTTGAACAATGCAAGTTGAGGGAGATATACCACTAGGGTAGGTAAAAATGATGTTTAGGGACACTAAGGATATGATTATTATAATGACAAAGGTATATGCAAGGTTTTGAACATAGGTGAAATCTTTAGAAAGTATTTTGTCTAGGAGTTTAACCTTGTGATAACAGACTTTGGATCTTGACCAAAAAGTGATAAAAGGAAAAGAGATCAAAATGATAAAGATGAAAAGGTCAAATCTATCAAGACATACATAGATTTTGTCCAAAGAAAATGATAAGAAAAGATAAAAAGACTAGTCAAGATCCATTATCCATCAACACTAGGAGATACTCTAGGACTCATACTTTGTTTAGATTTTTGACTAAATTCAAAGGTTTTGGGGTTCAAAATGATGTTTAGGTGACTTGAAATGATGTTTATGCTGATTGGACATACAATATGAAAAGATCCTAAGGTACAAAATGAGATTTTGGGTGCAAGATGCAATTTTGGGTCAAATGTAGAATGGGGAGGTACATAGGCTCCTAGATACAGTTTTGGGGTCTTAACATGCAGTTTCAAGGCCTAAAATGGTCATACAAGTTCCCAACTGCACCTTAATAGCACCAATTGCACTTAAATAGTACCAACTATGCATATGGTGCAATTGGGGCTAGTTTGATCACAGTTGGTAGTTTTATGGTGCAATTCGGAAGCTGGGTTGAATGTTTGCTTAATCTGAGAGAAGTGGTTGCTAAATTGCTATACTAGGAAGCTAGGATTTTGGGGTTGATTTTAGGATGTGTTAAGATATTTAGAATAGAGGTTATGACCAAAGTAATGATGTCCTAAGTTAATACAATGAAGGTTAGGAGATGCAAAACGTAAATTAGGGCATCCTAAGATGGGGGGGCCTATCCAGGTACCTAAGGACACTATTAAAGCCTCAAATGTTGTCTAGAGGCCCAAATTGGGTTCTCAAACTACCAAGTGTACCCAGATATGTAGTTGGGGCTAGTTTGAGAATAGTTGGTAGTTTTAAAGTGCATTTGGGAAGCTAGGCTGAAACTAAGACAATTTTAGGTGCTGGGGTTTCTAGATTGATGTCATAGTGAGCTAAACAATAGAGGACAATGTTAAGACTACAATGGAGGTTCAAAATGATGTTTAGGACACTCAAAATGATGGTTAGAGTATTCAAGATGAAGCTTGGGAATTCAAAGATGCAAGATGCAAGTTTGGGGGTTGATATGCAAAGAATGAAGGATGCAAACTAAACCCTAATGAATGTAATATGAAAGATGAGGGATACTAAGTGAGGACTAAGAAATGCAAGATGAAGCTTATATGATGCAAGTATGAGGTCTAAACTATGGTAAATGCAAGTGAGTCTATGCAAGGATTAAATCTATGCTATGCCAAGCACATCTAGGATCACAAATGACCATGTTTTGTAAGTGTTGAATGTATTGGACCAAAGTTTACAAAGTTTTGACACTGTGTAATGTTTTGACAAGGTGCAAGGTGTAAATTTGGGGGTTGTTTTTTATCTTGATTAATGTTTTATATGCATGCAAGACACATTAAGACAAGAATAGTTGTTGTTAAAATTAAACAAACACACCACAACCTAGGCTTTAGGACTGTATCCACTGAATTTCTACTTGAATCAAAGTTCAACCACTCTTATTCAAAGTGGAAAACCTAGGATCTTGGCACTATAGGCTCCCCCTTATAGCGCAGTCACTTATCGAGGCTACCAAGATCTGCTTCCCAAGAGGCATGACTTGCCAAGGGACTGTTGTCTCTACTAAGGACCACGAGAATGTAGGATGTCTTTATGGGCATGGATGACTCCTTGAGCCAATGGATAGAAAGGATATTGGCCACTAAAACATGATTTTTAGTTAGGGAATTTTGTTTAGCAAGTAAATGATAAACTTTCTCAGAAGGTCTCCCAGCCTCGAGAACCAGGGTTTGATGCACCACAAGGGTACTAGAGGAGAGGTATCACTCAGCAATACTGCCAACACAACTTTCATTGTGATCAAGTTTAATATAGTGGTTGGAATGTTAACCTAGCTTTTGAATTGTTACTACTCTGAAGTCATCCCCCAACATACCTAATATCGAGTATCTTCATCCAAGGTAGGCTTCCTATAGAAGTTACATGGATTTCTCTTACACCCAAGATCCTGAAAGGGGAGGGGAGAGGATATGTCCATGCAACTCCTAGGGATTTAGACATTGTAGACACACCAAGAAGAAAAGAAAAAGTTCATTTTAAGCACCAAACAAAGTGTTATGTAACCTAATAAATCCACACACATGGTTTTGACAAACACACAATGTCTTTGACAACATCCTGCAAAGCAAGCATTAATAGTTAATTATGATCATGTCTTCATCCAAAAATCACCACATGCTACAAATAGACCATCAATAACACAAAATCATCTAACTTATGTCCTAGAAGCAAATAGAAGTCCTAAATGCAGATTCTGAGTGATATGTGTGCTCTCTATGAACTAGGTGCACTCTGATAGAGTAGACTGCACCCCAGAAGGCCAAAATGGCTTATAATGCCCCCAAATGCACTCAAATAGTGCTAACTTTTCCCATGGTGCACTTAGGGCTTAGTAGGGCATAGTTGGTAGTTTTTGGATGCAGTTGGGAGGTCAGTGGAAGTTGTGAGGAAATGGTGCCTAAATAAGACGTAGAAATTGAAGATTTTGATACGATACACCCAAGTGTGCCTAGATAGTGTAGAATATTCCCATGGTGTAGTTGGGGCTTAGAAGGGTGCAGTTGGTAAAGTAGGAATAGAAAATAGGGGTTATGGTGTCTCCTAGGCCCCTAAAACTACATCCTAGGGGTCCAAGTGCACCCTACGGTAGCAAGCTAACAAAATGTATAGAATGAAAGGATATAACCATATTACTAGACCCCTTAATTAATCTAGGTGTGATGAGGAAGTGCAAATAGTAGTTATACCCTTCCAAGTAAGCTTCTCCGTTGTACCTACAAGCAAAAAAAAAGAAAACCCAAGTTAGATAAGCATGTTCACGTTAGGCTCACCAATTGTAGAACCTAGAAAATGGGCTAATGTCTAACATACTATGAGAAAATAAAAAACTCAATAATCATACATCAAAACACTCTAGTCTACCATGAAAGCCAAATGAATAAAGAAAGAAAATAATGTAAAACTCCCTCTTCCACTTGTAGCTCCCATGTCCTTCTTTCTTCTCCATATGATGTAGCTCCAAATTGCCTATAGTGCACATAATATTGAAGAAAAATTATATGATAATGATAGTGATATTGAGAATACTTGAAGATTTGATTTGAATGTGAGAGAAAGAGTGAAAAAATGAGAAAACTAAGGACTGAAAATGAGAGAAAGAGTGCTCATTTTATAATTAACACTCAAGGTGAGAGCATTGGATTTGTCACCCTTAGATATGCACCTTGGCACAAGATTCCTTTGAGAATCCATCATACATATGACACCAAATGCCAAGTGTAGGATTCTATTATGTGTGGAAGGCAAACTTGGCTAAAGATGGTTGAGAATCTATGACGCATCATATCACACCTCAAGCCTACTTAAAGCCAAGAATCTATGACAAAGGAAGCCAAAGATAGACATGCATAAGAGAATAAGAATATTGGATTATGACATAGCTTATCCAAGTGTCAAAGGAGAATCCATGAGGTGTCACACCCATGTGTATGATGTCAATATTTTATGGAATATTTGAATTAAAAATCCTTTATTCCACAAAATAGAAATTAGTGAAAATGGAATTAATGGAGGAAAATATGACTTAGGAAATTAAGAATTTCCATGGTTTGTGGATGATAAATCAATTAATTAATCAATTTGAGGATAAAAATTAGGAAGGATAATTAGTAAGAATAATAGAATTAAATTATGGGTTATTTAATCCTATAGAGAAAATTAGTAAATGATTGGCCAGTTTGATTTAGTAAGTGTGCCAGAATCCTTTGATGAAGTGTGATGATAATATAGATTGAATAGGATGATGATAGGTAGACCAAATCCATGGTCAAATTGATTGATTGATTAAAATGCCAAGGAAACATGACATAAATTAAAGATATGTAACATTTAATCAATATCATAAATGCTACAAGATCAAAATTGATTGATATGGTTGATCATAATAATATTAACAAATGCAGTCAATATTATAAAAATGGTTGATAATACCATGATCCAACATTGAAAGACTCAATGATGTCAAAGATCAAATGACATGAATGATAGTTTGACCTAGCATTGAGAGCCATGACAATAATAAGGATAGAATGATAGGATTTGATAGATTGATAGGTTTCCAAAGCATTGAAAGCCACAACAATGCCTAGGATTGGATAGATGATGATTGATTTTGGATGTTTCATGATGATTTAGATTGATTTTGAGTTGATTTGGGGTGATTTTGAGTTGATATGAAATGGTTTTGAGTTGATATGAAATGATATGAAATTGATGTAAAAGAGTATACAGATGATGACAAACACTATTGAGATATGATCAAGTTGGCCAAAAGATCAAAATTAGTGGATTGAGAAAATGGGATGAATTAGTATGAAGAAGTGATGAAACAATAAATGTGAACCATTTTTGAGCTTCTACAACCACTTAGGCATTAATATAATAGCTAGGTACATAAGCATGAAAATGCATTTATAGGGGTCAAAACTTGAAATGGACACTCAAAATGGGAATGCAATTTTGAGGACCAACACCTTACATGAAAATCTCTTCTTGAAAATAGGTCCCCTTGTAGGTAGGGAAGGATTTTTTTATTATCTCACTATTTTGCTTGGGTTTGTTCCCAACATCCATTAGTACTTTCTCTTTTGATATTGGTGGTGTTTTTTGTTGGACTTTCCTAAGATTTGGTGAGGTGATTTTGAATTAGCATGTTAAAGAATTTTTTTTTCCATGTTTGGGTAAGGTGAAGAGGCTAGAGGAGTATACTCTATTCCCTTTTGGGTACATTAGAAACTTGAAACCCTTGAATCCAAATCAGGTCCCCATGTGATACAACTTTGTGAGTCTTCCTGTATTAGAGAGGGTTAATTGTAGTGAACATTCCCTTTATTCAATCAACCACGTGGATGGAACCTCAGGCAATAATAGCCATTTTTGACATGGTAGTAGAAATCACTATATAAATGTCCTTGTGAACAAAATCCTCATAGGTGTAGTCTTTTTTTGGGTTGTCAAATCTCCTTAGTATCTCTAGTTGATTAAATTCTTGGAATATGTCAAAATCGTGGTGTGTTGAGATTGGATTTTTCCTACTCTAGATTGTAAAAGTTGTAGAGTTTAACATTAATAAGAACCATAGTGCTGCCAAATTTTCTTTTCTTGGACTATGTGTGTGATTGGAAAATATTTTGAGAACATACAAAGTAGACTGATACTACAACACTATTCTTGTTCATGTACAAGGTTGCTTTGTCCCTTGCTCATTGTTCGAAGATTTTTTTTTGAAATCCCTAATTTTTGTTTTGCATGCCTGGTTCATGATTCAAAATTTATCACACCTAGTTATGAATAAAATATGAGTTATTGAATTGAGACTTTATGATCAAACTACTTTTCTATCCTATTATTTCCAGTCTCCCTAGGTTGATCTAGTTTAGATTAGGCTACTTATGTCATTGTTAGAAACTTGTTTGCACTTTGGGTTATTGTGCTTTGATCCCTTGAATTAGTGATCTTTGATTTCACAAGTGACCTTATTTGGAGTTGGTGAGTTAGAGACCATCCTTGTTGAGAAAGATATACCTTTGGATTCTTTGATATTATGCTTGGAGAGTCTTAGTAATTTCTTGTCCATCCACTTTCATAAAAATTCAATTTTAATTATTTATAATTTGGGTAAATCATTCTCATAGTCTAGTATTCACCCAAAGTTGTGGGAACCTCTATGGAAGTGTTTGTTTATGCCTATTGAAAAATTCTATCTTATCACATATCTTTTAGAAAAATGAGTTCTTTTACTATCTTAGTTTGGTACCAACAATTCTTAGGGTTACTATCACCTAGTGCCTTTTCTTTCATGGAAGTTATAACAAGATATCAAGTAGATCAAGGAAAGTGACCTCAAGTCATCTTTAAACAATTACCTTTAGTTAAAACTCATCAAAGACATAAGGGAAAAGAACCTGTGTTTGTTTAATCACCTAAGAATATTCTAGATGCTTTGTTTGACCCTAATAGTGACCTTATTGATTTGAGTACACCCTTAGCACCACCTCACTAGGATATGGACAATGATTTTATAATGGCTCCACAAAAGAAGAATCAAAGTGGTGAATACTATATTGACCTTTTGAGTGGTGGTCCCACTCATGAAAATAGACCAACCTCACCCCATATTGAGGATAGATATTTGGATACACACCAAAGGGCTGAGAAAAGTAAGCATTATGCCTATCAAGAATATAAATCCCAATATGATGATCAAATTAGTGAGCCTTCTAGTGCTTGTGTAAATGCAACATTTACTAGTAACTAGTTTAGACATCAAGACTGTATACACTGCACATGACACCATTAGGTTATGTGAGTGGCAGACTCAAAGTACTTGAGCATGAAAGAAAAGCCCTTCTAGAAGAATAAGCTAAGAAAGAAGAACAATTTAGACACCTAGAGGAAGAAATGAAAGTTATGATTGAGATAATAAAGAAAGCCTATCAAGAAGAATAAGACCTTCTTGTGGCTTCACAATTTGAAAATAAATTCAAAAATGTGCACATTGGTGGTGGAAACAACTCTCCTCTATCCACCCCTCTTAAAACTCCACGAAGTGGAAGACACTCACAATCTCCTTCACGATCTCCTAGCCCTAGAGGAAGGAGAGCTTCATGAAATGATTATTATAGGAGATCAACACCTCCTAGAGTTTCAAGACAAAATTCACAACAAGCTTATCATGGATTACAATATGGAGGTGGTAGCTCAAATTTTGACTGCAATTCTTATGATTTCATGGCTATGCAATGAGACCCACATTTTCAGCAACATATGGAAGCATATATGGACAAAAATAGAGATGCATGGTTTCAACATTTAATCAACAAGGGTGTTAAGGTTCCTTAAAAATTAGATTTAGACAAAAAGATTCAAAAGCATGATCCCTCTATGCAAGAAGAAATTGACTTATTGAAGAAACAATTGAAGTAAATATCGACACCTAAGTTTTTTTTCACTTGATTCAATTTGTCCTAATACTTTTGATGAGAGTTTTGACATTAAAGATTTTCCTAGGAAAATTGAGATCCCCTAATATGAAAAATATGATGGAAATGGGGATTCAAATGATCATGCATGTTAGTTCTATACTATGAGTTTTGAGTTTTATCATGAGGACTCATACCTTATGAGATTATTTCCAAAGAGTCTTAAGGGTCAAGAAAAGGAATGGCTTACCAATATAACTCCTCCTGTTAAGAAATTTCTTAAGTTAATTTAGAGATTTATTTAACACTTTTCATACAATCTTTCATGATCTATCTCACTATTGGAGTTATGTCACACAAAGAAAAATCAAGGAGAATCTTTTGTTACTTTCCTCCAAAGATGGAGACAATAGTGCTCTCATTATTCTAGGACTATTCCTAAGAAAGAAATGATTGAAATCCTCATTATTAACATGGTTCTTGAGATGAAGTACAGAGTTAAGAAGATGGTTTTTGAGTCCTTTGATACCATGGTTGAAGCTACATTTAGAATTTAGGATGTTTTGAGAGAGCAAGGTCTTTTGGCAAAAAATAGAAACAACAACAACAATGGTCAAGATAACAACAACAATAATAAAGATAAAGGAAAGAACACATTTTTGAATAAGAACAAACAAGTGGTTAATGATGGAGTTGTGGATTCCTCTAAGCCTAAAGTCCAAGCTATTCTCCATCCAGCTAGTACCAATCAACAAAGTAACAAGCCAAGATATCAAGAAAGGCCTAAATTAGAGAAATGTAATTTTACACAATTGGGTGAGTCATATGAAGAGGTATTCATGAAGCTCCTTGCTCATAATCTTGTGCACCCTTATGATGCCACAAAGTTTCACATACTTGAAGTTAATCCAAGGTGGTGGGATGAGAAGGCCTATTGCAAACTTCACAATGGCATTGGACACGATATTGAAAACTATGGGAGATTTAAGCATTTTGTTCAAGATCTTATTGTGAATGGAACACTTGAAAGAGATGGATTAAATACCAATGCTGATCACACAATATTCAAAGAGCCCTTTCTAAAGTATGAGAAAGGGGAAGCTTCCCAACTATGAATGGCAAGGCTGCAATCAATTACACTTATAAAAATGTAGAAAATGTTGTCAATATGCTTGAAGTTGTAGAAGAAAATGTCAACATGATGGAAGATAAAGATCCTAGTGGTTATGATTTAAACTTGAGGTCTCCTATCCTTGGTGAAAAACCCATTTTGGTGCTAAGGCATGCTCACTCTAGAAAGTCATCTCAAGGTACCCTTGTCATTAGAGGACCCAATTCAAACCAATCAAGTAAACCTAAGCAAGTGTCTTCACAAAGTCTCAATGTTGTTACGTGAAGTCAAGGTCCCCTTGTCATCAAAGGACCTAGTTCAAACCAATCAAGTAAGCCAAAAGAAGTGCAATCCAAATGTGTTCCTTCAAAACCAATGGTTAATCCTAAGTTGAATTATAATCTTGGTGGTCAATTGCAAAGAACCCCTACTCAAATTTTGATCTTTGAGCTTTTAGAGTTGTCACTGAGACACAAACAAGTCCTTGAGGATGCTTTGCACATGGAAAATGTACCCAACAATTTAGATGTTGATCAATTCTAGAACATGGTTAATCATATTGCTAGGCCCAATTACCTTTCCTTTTTGGAGGAAGATGATAAATCTTTGAGCCATCTGCACAATCTTGTCCTTCATATTGAGTTCATGATCCATAGAACCTATATTAGGTGCATGTTGATAGATGGGGGTGTTGGGCTTAATATTTGTTCTTTGAGTCTTTTAAAGACATCAGGTTATTTTGAACAAGTTATTGAGATTAGAAGGAAGATTATTATCAAAGCCTATGATGAGGCAGAGAGAAGTTCAAAGGGGTTGGCCATCCTTCCCATTAGGATTGGTTCTATTGAAAAAGATATTTTATTCCAAATAGTTGATGCTAGATCCCTTGCATACAATATTTTACTTGGTAGACCATGGATTCATGAAATGCAAGTAGTGTCATCTACCTATCATTAGTTTTGTAAGTTCCCTTATAATGGAATAGAGATTTTTATACTTGGGGATAATACTTTGTCTTTTAACTCAATTTCAGCAAGTACTCATATTCCCCTCAATAGAGAAGAAGATGATTTTGATGCAACTTTAGCTGAATGTAAAGACAAGTACAAATCCATAGACCTTGGCATGGGGGGATATCAACTCAACTCCCTTGCAACATTACTAGTTTCACTTGGGCCTTATGATAAACCTTCAAAAGAGATACAACCTTCCTCTTTAGCTATGACATTATTTGACACATTTGTATAGTTGTCAATGCCTATTTAAGATGAGAAAGAAGATGTGGTTGTTAGAGATTGGTTTATAGAGAAGAGAAGTAAATGCACAATGAGAATTTCACTCCCTCTCCTAAAGCTTATGGTAGAGGTTATACTTCTATCAAGAAGATGGGCTATCCTAGAAATGGCCCTCTTAGTAATAGATTGGATGCTAGAGCCAAATACCTTGATCATGGTCTTTTTAGATACAAGTCTAAGAAGTCAGTTGGCATAGGATATGTAAATCACAATAATGTTGCTCCTATCCTTGATAAGTCAGATAGTGAAGAAGAACAAGATTACATACCTAATTTGGAAAATCAACAAGATATGTGTGAAGATTGGATCCCTTCTACTAATCTCCTTTAGGGAGATTCAGATAGTCCAATATTTCATGAGATAGTTGCAAATTTAGAACAAGAGAGTGTGACCCTTGATGATATTTAGGCTTCTACATCCAGGCATCCCAAGCCTTCATGGTGTAAGCATCCTAGTCAAGATTCAGAAATAGATTCCAATGAGTATGAATGGGACTTACTCTTAGAGTCTTCTATAGTTGATATGGACATTGATGTTGTTCATACATATAGTTCTAAACCTGAGTTAGTTGATAATTGTGTGTAGGATTCGATGATTTGAACTCACATGTTACCTTAGTGGAAGATTTTTCACTTGTTAGGATGAATCTTGATTTGGGTAGTTTAGGAACTTACTTGATAGACTCTAACTCTTTGGTCACTAGAAATATCATTCATATTAATAACCTTGAACCAATCATTGATTTACCCCTTGTTCATCCTAATTTGATTGATTAGTCCCAATACAATCATGAACTTGAGCTTTTAATGTTTCAAAATTATTATGAGATAGCTTGCTATTTGAATACCATTGAACTTGTTATCTCTTCCACCAATGAATTAGCTACCAACATGATAGAGCTAGATATCAAGTATCTTAGTCACAAAATAAAAGGAATAGGATTTTTGATGTTGAAAATCATTATGTGGTATTGTTAGAACCAAACAAAGTAAAAATAAAGGACATATCCAAGGGTGAAAAGCTCTCTAAGGCATCTGAGGATGAGGTACTTGATTGTCTCCCTAGTTATTTTCAAGATAGATCTTACAAGTTATTATTTCCATGTACAAATAATATTATTGAGTATGAAGCTTCAACAAATAGACTTAAGATGGCCATAAAATGGAGAATTACAGAGTTACACATCTATGGGGATTCACAATTGATAATACACCAAGTCAATGACAATTATTTAATAAAAAATGAGAAATTTTCACCTTACAAGCAAAAGGTTGATTTCTTGAGACGCTACTTCACATTTGTCTAATTTCAAAAATTCCTTAGAGTAGAAAACAAAGAAGCTGATTCTATGGCTATAATTGCTTCACTTCTTTAATTAGAGCAACATAAATAAAGATTTGAATTCCTGGTGGAAGAGCTACATCACCCTATCTATGATTCCCAAGAAAGTCATGTTATTTGTCCCTTGTTGGTCATGAGTCATCCTAGTATGGTGCCATTTATTCATACCTTCATGATGACATTATACCTAAAACCTTTAACTGATCTAAATGCATAAACCTTATTCAAAATGCCTCTCTCCATTCCCTTATCTCTAGAAATTTGTATAGGAGGAGTCTAGATAGAACACTTCTTAGATGCTTAGAAAAGGAAGAATCTAATCAACCATTAGTTGATATACATGAGGGTATCTATGGGGGACATTCCAATGGTCTTTCCATGGCTCAATTTTTTCTTAGGGTGGGGTACTATTGGACCATGATGTAGTAGCTTTTGTAAAGTCGTGTGAAAAGTGTCAAAAACACGGTAACATGATACATGCTCTTGGTAGGGAACTCATTCGTTCTATCTCTCATTGGCCATTTCAGTGTTGGTCCTTTGATCTTGTTGGGTAGATTCATCCCAACTCATCATGTGGACACAAGTTTATTATCACTACTACTGATTACTTCACTAAATGGATAGAAACTATCCCACTTTCTATTACCTTGAGCAAGATAGTTTCTCTATTTATTTTGAATCATATTATCTATAGATATGGAGTTCCTTTTGAGATTATCAATGAAAATGGAGGCTAGTTTAAAAATAAGGACCTTAAACAACTTTGTAAGAAATTCAAGATAAAACAACATTGGTCCTCCATTTACTTCCCACAAGGAAATGGTCAAGTAGAAGCATCAAATAAAACCATTCTCAAAATCTTACATAGAAAAGTTCATAAGAATGGTAGAGATTGGCACTTACAGATAAATTCAGCTTTGTGGGCCTATAGGATGAGTATTCATACTCCTAATAGGGCTGCTCCTTTTGCCTTTACATATGGTGCTGAAGTAGTGTTACCTTTAGAGGTTGAGATTCCTTCACTCAGAGTTTCCCTAAAAGTTCTAGTTATAGATGAAGACTACTATGCCATGATACTTCAAGAGTTAGAACTTTTAGATGAAAAATGCCAAGCATCATTTGACCATATGATGGTCTATCAAAAGTGCATGTCAAAATCATTCAACAAAAAGGTTCACCCTAGAGAATTCTAGGTGGGAGATCTTGTCCTATGTGAAAATCATAAGAGTTAATAGAATAGAGATCAAAATGGTAAATTTGAACTTAATTGGCTTGGACCTTACATTATTACAACAACTTTTGGGTTTGGTGCCTATTTACTATCTACAATAGAGGGAGAGTAGCTCTTTGATCCTATCAATGTCTTTCACCTAAAGAAGTTCTATTCATGATGCCCATTTTTTTTGGAAGCATCTTTGTACACATTTATTGATCCTAACAATGAAAAATAAAATTGTATATTTCAAAAATCCAAAGAAACGATGTACTATCAAACTTCTAAAAATCGGAAAATGTCCTAAAAAAAATGATCATCTTAGTAATAAGAACTTTGATGTATCTCCAAAAAAAAGAACAAAAAATAAAGAAAAATGAAATAATAATCCAAGTGGTTAAAACCTAGACACGGGCACTACTTAAGGCCTTTGTGCCCCTATTTCTTAGCACATGTCCTCCACACTTGGCCTTTCTCCATCATGCCTTTCCTTATTTCCTTGGTTTGGAATTGGTCTTTGTCTAGGGGGCATAATAGTGTTAGCTTCGGTCTCTTGGATACATTAGTCTTTAGGACTCCTTGCAAATGGTGTTTTTCAACACCACCCCAACTATATTTTTCAGTACAACCCCTAACATTGACTTTTTTCAATGCTTATCAGTTTGGTCTTACCTAGTTTTGTTATGTGATCTTACCTACTTGAAAGCATTTGATCCATATCCTTAGAACTTAGTATCAGTTAACAAAACTTAAAATTTTAAACACAACATTTAATGCTTGACCTATGTTATGATCTTTTCTTTGTGTGTTGACTGTTATTGATTTTTGTTGAGTGTCATTGTCTAAAAAGTCTCTCCAAGATGCATAGCTAGAGGAATTGAGGCATGGGGAATGTTTTTATACATTTTCTACTTGTGGGTGTGGCCTTGAAACTCTTTAGAGTCTCTGGTTGTCCCCTTGAAGTACTTAGGAGATTTGAGGCATCATCCTTGACTACTTTTGCACAACCATTCTTATGGTCATCCTGGCATCTATACCTTGATGTGAACATGGTTTTTCTACATTAAATTGGGTAAGCTAACATCAAAGTCATCTTGACCTTTATATCTTTGATGCTTATGTTAGAATATTTCCACATTCCAATCTGATATAAATCACATTGATATCTTCACAGTTACTCTTGTCATTAGTGATGATTGTGTAATTTTTTGATGTTCATTAATAATGGTCAAATGATGAAAATAAGTTCTTTAACATTCTCTAATGAATGATGAACAAAAATTCCTATGTTATAGTTTCTCTAGTGTAAGTACACCTTTGTATTTTCATGTAGCTTGCATTATTAGACTTCATGTTAGTTTGTATTTTTAGGCTGCATTATGAGTTTGAGAGGGTTTTGCCTTCATCATTCTTGTGGACTTTTAATCAACTGTGGTCATGTTTTGATCTTCATTTCCTTATCTTCTTTCATGTTCTCAATTCAAATTTCTATTTTAAATAGTTGATTGATTTTGAGGCATTCTCTTTCTTGAGGAAAATTTTCTTTTCTTCTTTCTATTTCTTTCCATCTCTTCCACATTTCTACCTTCCATTCACTTTCACCCCACTTCTTTTCTTCTAGTTCACCTTTGGGGCATAATATTTCATGCTTGATGATCTACCTTGGTTCTGTGATTCTTATATCTTTCATCTTACATCAAAAAATTTATATTTTGTTTGATTTGATCAAATTTATCAATTTTTTATTTATCCTCTATCTCATTTCAATTTTGATCATGAGGTGTAGTACCTATCAACTTCAATCCTTGTTTAAATTTTATCAATTTTATCCTCAACTTTTTAAAGTCAAAATTTATTTGTATTCTTTTTTGTAATGCCCCGCCAAGGGATCCAAAGAATTAACCTAAAGTTTCACTAAGTTTGGTAGGATTTTTTTTTTTTTTTTTGAAACATGAAAGTAAAACCATTCATAACATAGTAGCGAAAGCAATAACATCATTCAACTAAAAGTAATCATAAACATACATAACAAGTTACATTATTCAAGGATCCCTTAACATTGAATCATGTTTAAATTAACTAATATTAACACCATCTAGTACTACATCCACATTAAATAATAATGAAAAGTCCAACGTTCTTAAATTATATTTTTGATTGCTCAATCATCCACTGTACATGCCATAGGGTATGAAAGACTTAAAAGAATATACATCTATGAAAATAAAGTACATCATCATCCTAATTCTAATCCAAGATGCAACAAAGTAAATGGAACCAAATACCATACATGATATATCATCATAGAAGATATAAACATCCATCATAAAAGTTAATCATATATCATCAAACATAATTGACTAAGTGCATGGTTCCTCCCAATTGTAAATAGCATCACTAGACCATCGTGGGCCCTAGCGATCCCTCCATGTGTAACATTCCAAATCATCGAAGAGATCATCAGTATTAACATAGTAGGAATGTCACTCCTAAATCATACTACATCATATGTAGAAAGAAATCTAACATGCAAGATAAAGCATAAGATAACATCATCTAACAGATGCAAATCATCAATATAAGGATACGTGTCCACCATCATAATCAAAGAATGCATCAGCCACGGTGACTCAGACGGATCTCATATGGTAAGAGTGAAGAAGCACCACCACCTGACCGCATGGAACCTAAATGGTCAACTCCCACCACGCTGAGAATATAATCCCAAATAGGTTATCAAATCACATAGCACAAATATTCTCTAAGTCTAAGAATCCTAAAAGTATACTAACTCAAGGGTTCCAACACAAATCGACATCTAAGCCCAGAGGCACAACAAAGACATGTAGAAAACCTACTATGCAAGTGGGAAAGTGTCATCACATGGATCATGCTAGAGTTACCCTGGAAGTCTCCCAATAGACCCTAGCCCCCTAATGATCCCTATGTGGCCACTAGTATCCTCTCATACAAACAAGGCATACTATGGAATGCAAGGTTGCAACTAAGAATTCTCTCTACTCCCATCCTAGTCTGTACTAGCACTTGAGGCATGGGCGGGAAAAAAACAATTATCTTATTAGGTTCATTTAAGTCAGTATTAGGTGTAATGTTTTCACTTATTAAAAACAACTTACAATGAGTTATCCTGGTAGCCTCTTAGGGCCCCGGCCCCCATTACAAGCCACTTCCCAACACTACAAGTAGATAACCTACCCTAAGCTCATGGAATCATAGATCAAAAAATCACCACAGTCCTATACAAGCAACTGGAAAAATACCAAAAGATAATCCACAATAAGAACATCAAACCTTCGTGAGCAACTAAAAAGCATCCAATGATAATCATGACCACAACAGTTCTCTATTGGCAATTGTAGGTATCACTGTAATCACAACATCCATTGGTTCTCAACAAGCAACCAAAAAGTATCTTAAAATAATATTGATTGAAGACTCCAAAATGGTCGAGTCAAAACATGTCACAACATGATATCATCAAGATCAGATAAACAATTCAATTCCATACAATTGATCAATAACTCATAAAAGGGTTACATATATCACAGCTTACACAAGAAGCCTGAAGACAATATCAATTAGCATGCCATCACATAACCATGGTTGAGTTTAAAAGATCAAGATCAAAAGACATGATCATGACATCATAATCATAACACCCTTGAGCCTCTAGTAAATGTACTATAACTGGTCAACAAACTAGTCAACCCAAAAACCCAAAATAGATAGCATAGAGAAAACACAACATAAAAGCACATATTTGGGTTTGCATAGTTGAATTAAGTGTGGAGGTCTTAGTTTTCATTTCCAAATTTAGATATCAAGTGGAGAAAATTGCACATTTTACCTAACCCATGTATTTGTTTGATAGATAAAAGTACTTTCCCCATAACCCATTCAATCAACATTTAAAGATGTTTCTAAGAGTATATTATATATACAATATTTGAAAAATACCCCCATCATGTTCCAATAGGACACATAGAAAAATTCAATGTAAACAATACAATTCATCCTCATTCATCCTTCATTTAAATTCGATTAGATTAGATTTATATTATTAAACTAAAATATTATAATTGATTAATTATTAAAAAGACTAATCCTATTAATAAAATTTTGTTCATAATAAATATATTAATTAATATTTAATATTATATACTAAATAATATTTAATAATATATAATTAATATTTAATAATATATAAATAACATTATAATAAAAAAAATCTTTTAAAAATGATTTTATAACATATAATAAAAACAAAATTAAGAAAAACACATTACACATATATGTACCGTTGTCGTGGTATGTAGAACCCTGCGGTCGCAGGGCCTGCAACGTTAGCAGATATAGAGTACCCCTGTTGTCACAGTACCTGCGATGGCAGGTACACTGCGACTGTAGTGGGTATGGGGGCACAGGTTTCGTCCTCCCCCACTTTTAAATTATTTTATTATATATATATTTTTTAAAAATGTTATTCTAAAATGTTTTTCCCATATCGAATTCAAATTCTAATAATAATATTTTTCGACTGCGATTTTATGAGCAATGTTTTAACAAATGTATATATGTGTGTGTGTGTGTGTGTGTGTGTGTGTACACACACACACACAGATTATTACCAAGCATTATAGTATTTTTTATAATAAACATATATATGTATGTATGTATGTATGCAGATTTGCATAATTTAAAAAGAGAACATATACATAGTTTTAAAACAAAAAGGGCTTTCTAATTCTACAAGTTAAGAATTTCCTTTTAAAATAATTGTTCTCTAAATTTACCCATTAATCCTTCTAATAGGTTTGTCCATATGCATCTGAAAACCCTAGCCCCATAGATTCCTCAGATCTACACATGAAATTTTCTCATATAGAAATTTAACTACCCATGACTAGAATGCATACAACCAAGATATTCAACATATGAAAATCCTCAAAAAGCATTCAAAAGATATGAAGAAGACAGGAAGTGCAAGAAGTGAAATATCATAAACCAAAATCACAAGTGTCTACTTAGACACTAATGCTAGATCACTTCTCCTCAGAATCTGCAGAGCAAGCTCCTTCTTTCTCCAATATTCCCGAGTCCTCCAAACACGTTCCCTGAGGTTCTAAGAGTGCCTGAATATAAAGAACTCTCAGGAAGCACCTAGAATGTCTCTAGAAACAACCAGAAGGTGTTGACAACTAAGCACGAGTCTTTTCCAACCTTTTAGATGAGTCACAAGGTTGTAGACACCATGTGCTTAATTTGTGCGCTAACTCTTGTGTTGTTGACATATGTACAATCAAGAGGTGCATTTACTCCTAAGTAGACATATAACTTTTATTTTAATTCTTTTATTATTTCTATTATTATTATTTATTTATTATTATTATTATTATAAATTTTAATTTCTTTTATTTAATTCTTTTTCTCAATTAATTCCCATTTAATTAATTAAAATCAAAATATCTAAAGATCATGATATTATAATAATTTTCTCCCAAAGAAAATTAAATTATTAATTAAATATTTTAATTTTAGACTTAATTAATAAAAAATTCACCATAGACCTCCAAGACAAAATATGAAAACCCATCATAGAACAATCCACATAAAATCAGTCTAAAGGGTTAAAAATCACAAATTATGTCATCCAACACATTTCGAAGGTAAAATATCTTGGATACTTGTCCTACCTCTCTAGGACAAATGGTTTAAAGGTTTAGGATTTGGACTTGAGAATTTATCTCCCCTCTCTTACCATTGAGATAGTTTGATAAGGTACGCTCATCCTCGCAATTTAAGGAAGTTGATACCCGATACCTATAACTTGCATAAAATCCATGCATGTACATACTATCTATATATATATATATATATATATATATATATATATGCATGCTAAGCTAAACAAGCAATGGCAGGAAGTGGTGCATCGTGTATATCTCGACTAGTAGGTGACTAAGACTCCCTTCCTTAACCACATTAGAAATGCCATACAATAAAAGAACAAACACACACACCATACACTTGCAAGTATGGGATAAGTATCCATAAGAAAACACATGTGATAATAACCATTTAATCTAATCATCATCAATAACTGAAAGCAATGTAATAATCATCATGCATCCATGAAATGTAGAGTAGAGTCTAAGTAATCTCATCACATATAAACTAAATCCATAGCACAATATATGATAGTCTCAAAAAAATGCTATTCTAATAAAGTTCAACCATGATAACAACAATGTATCTAGAAAAATGTGGATGAGAGCAGGCACTACATTTTTCCTAATGTGTTCCTGAATTGACCACACATTTGGGTTGTTTTGTGATCCCAAATCAATCTAATACTTCAATTTCTCTCTTTGACTACATGTGTTCCCAAATTGATCACACATTAGTTAAATAGGGGCAAATGCATGCACCCTAAAATGGTCACCTAGACTATGGGCCCCCATTATTCAATTTGTCAAGTTTCTTGATTCGATGGTTTGCAATATTTTATTAAATCAATTCAAACCAATTTCTTTGATCAAATTATAATTAATTTAATTATTTCAATATTTCCTAAGGTATGATCGTTTTATCCTAAGTCTTATTTAATTAAAAGAAAACCTCTCTTTTAATTAAAGAATTAATCCACATTTAATTAATTAAGAGAAAAACCCTTCTTTTAATTTAATTAAATATTTTCTATTTAATTAAAAGAACTTGCTCCCTCTTAATTAAATAAAATACCACTTGAAAAAGGAAATAAAATAAATAAATCCTTTTTTTCCTCTACAATTAATGCACATATTTTTAAGTGGGATTCCATTTAATTTTTCTCCTATTTTTCATTGGTTGAATTTTGTCTCACACGGATCATTCTTTCTCCACCCTTGATTAAATCTTATTGGCTCTTAATATTAATCATCCATTCTTCTTTATAAGGGAGAGCCCTCTTCTCATTTTTGACATCCACAATTATGCTATTGTTATGCTACAAGTTTGGAGAGCAATTTTTTGGAGGAGTTTAATTATTAAAGCTTTTTGTGGAGAATTTCTATCTTCTTGTCTTCTTCTCTCATGCATCCATGGGTTCCATCATCATGATCCATCCTTAAATTTTCATATTAGCCTAGATCTATATTTATTTTCATAGATTAATATTGCATTTTTATTTCCTTTCATAGATTAGATTTCCTTTCATCCATTGCTTTGCATTGTTATCATAGAGATTAGCTTGCATCTTCATTTGCATGCATATTTTGATCCTTGAATCTCTCATTTTATGGTGTACTTGCATGGGCACAAACTAGGTCAAACTAAGGGACTCTATTAAAAACCCTTGCACTCCATGAATAGAGAGCTATGAGCCACCATTTGAGACCTCATTCTTGAGCAATCTTGGATTAATGACTCATAGAAGTGTGCTCGCATTTTAGGCATAAAAATAGAGAATTTTTTTTAGCATGGCAGGAATTGATGAAGCTACAACTATCAACAATTAGTGATATTGGTTTGTTTTGTTAGAAAGCTCAAGGTTTTTGTTGCACCAAAAGATCAACTTGTTAATGCTTGATCCAACCAATAGTCTTATAGAACCACATGAGGTGGTTAATCCATGTTGTGAACATTGCAAGGGACACTAGCCCACTACAAAAAACTTCCTTCTAGTGTCACTCGCCATGGCTTACAGGATTCAAACCTATGATCAAGCTTTGATACCAATTGTTAGAAAGGCTAGGGTTGCCGTTGCACCAAAATATCAATATGGTAATGTCCAATACAACCAATAGTCATATAGAACCACAGGAGGTGGTTAAGCCATGTCACAAGCCCTAAAAGGGATGTTGGCCCACTTCCAACATGTTCTACTTGAAAAACAAATATGTGCCACCAACTAAACCTATGATTGTGGAACAAGGGAAAGAAGGAAAGGATCACAATATAATGATGATTGATATAGATTCCTCTATGAACTATTCTAAATTTGATTAAGTTAAAGACTATCCTACTACATTTAAATTGTGGGAAAAAATTTAGAGAGACTATGGAGGTGCTAAAAAAATGCAAAGATCCAAGGCAACAAGTTTAAGAGGCAAGTTTTATTGAATAAAAATGGAAGAAGGTGAGAACATTGTCCAATATAGTGAAAGAATCTATTGGTGTGTGAAACTATTAAATAAAAAAATTCTCAATACCAAAGTGATAATACTCACATAACCTAACGATTAGCCACTTCCTATTAGCAATTACATGTGCAAACCAATTGGATCCAACTGCAACAAAACCAAGGGTGGTTTTCTACTCTTTAGGCTCTGCAAAACCAAGGTGGGTATACCTAGGGGATGATTCAAATGAATATTGTCATATGAGAATTATATTAGTTTCATTCTGATTCTCATCTTATATCTTCAGACACATACACAATTTATTCATTTCTTGACATTCTCAAATTTGTATACATCCCTTATCAGTAGATTTGGTCACAATTCTCCTTGGGTTTACAAATATTTCTGGAAATAGCAGCTACCTATGACTCAGAAATTAGATATAAATGAGTGTTGACAAGAAGTTATAACCTTGAACAAAATGGAATGAAAATAATTTTGATTTTATAAATGATTTGATATGTAGTGGTAGAATTTACTCTTACTTCCTTCTAATTTATGTGACCGGTGCCTTATCCATTAGGCAAAAGGTTGAGTATTGGCAGGAGATCTAGTTCAAATAACATGTAAATAAATCTATCAATTGCAATCACCCATTTCATAAACTCATAAACTCTACTAATTTACTAAAGCATTTACATAATTCCTTGAATTAAAAGCAACAATAGAACCAGTATGCAACCCATCTAGACTGCATTCAATCAATTAAGCCTTATTCAAATGACTTCAAAGTAAACAAAATCATAAAATGGAGATAGAAATTGGTAACAAAGATATAATGTAAGTACCCCTTTGTATTATCCTTTAGAAGATTGATATAATGACCAATAAAAAATCAATGAAAAGCCTAAAATATCTTGTTGATTCTATCATTTTTATATATTTTTAGAGAGTGCGCAATTGACAGTAAACTCAAAACAATTACATACACTTAGAGTTACTGTACTTTTCTTGAAAGATGCAAAAATTATACCAGCCTTCGAACTCATCACAATGCCCTGAAAACTCATTTATATAAGCATGAGTTGCAACAAGCAAAGGGAAAAATATGACTGATAGGTGTCCTTTTACAATGAGGAATACAACAAGTTTTTAAAAATATCTTTGAAACCTAAACACAAATAGAAAAAATAGAAATAGTTACATATGACAGCTGGAGCATCAAATCTTCAATTTTGTCTTCTTCTTCAACTGCCCCCTATTGGTAAAGCCTTTATTTCTATGATTGCCTTCCATACAATAACTTCTCTTTTTGTTTGCCACTCACATGCTTTAATTTTTGTTAACTCACTAACAAACTTTTGCCACCTAACATCTGTAACTTCCTTCTCCTCTATGATGAATCTATTCATTTCTGTTTTAGTTTTGAACAAAGTATCAATGAGTTCATTAACAGAAAATTCATCGTTGTAACCTTCAAAAATGGATACCACCTATGGAAAATTTTCAATATGGTCAAAAGAACTAGACCATTCATTTTAATCTTTTATTCAGTCATCAGAATTAAGGATTGAAAGAATTAAGGAATAAAAACCATTGATCAACACTTTCATCTTATTTTGAACGATTTCCAATTTTCCTATAAAGAACTATAACAAATCCTTTACTTTATCCATACCCTCTTTGATAGAAATGACCTTATTAGGAAGGTCTAGCTTCTTAGCTAGCAGAGGTATCAATCTATCAAAAAATTGCATGTAAAGTCCCCATTGCTGGAAAATGGGGTCAAGCCAACCTACTACTTCTTTGTACATTTGCTCAGGATCTTGCAAATTGGTGAATGCATTATGTGCATCTTGAGAGATTTTCTTCAAGATGATTACCCTATGATTTAGTATATTCAACGTTATACCCCTTTTTGGTGCACTATCAGATTGAGGAACCTCAACTTCCACATTCACCATTGCTATTGGCACTAGCACTGGTATTTCACATTCCCTTGTGCATGTTCTACCTTCGCTACAATTTGAGTTGGTCCTTTAGACATTGAAATTCCTCTTCTTGGCTCTAAGCCTTTCCCTTGAACTCTTCTATTCTTTGTTTTTGTATATAGCTTGTTTTAAGCTCTTCTTCATACAACTTTCTAACATCTAGGCATTTTTTATATGTAGCAACAAGCCTATCCTCAATCTTATCCACCTTTGCCTCATTCATGAGTGCAAAGTGTTTAACCAAGCTGGAAATCTCTTTGCCTATGGTATTATCCAATGTCCAAACAATCATATTGCCCTGAGCAATCTCCTCTACATTCATCATTTTAGTTGTCTTAGTGTTAGGGGCAACACTCCATATAGCTAGGGTCTTAGTATCTATACTAAAACCTAACCTTCTCTTAAATCCTTCACTAGTGTTGGTCTCATAACTAATTTCCTTGTCTTGTCTCCTGATTTGGTCAAGTACAAAGGCCCTTTCAATGTCCCATCCTAGCACTAAAATTATGCCACTTTTGTGTACCAACTACCTAGCTTTTGCAGGGGTCATTGTTTCATTTTCTAGATTCTTTATTCTTTTTAGGATCTTCTCCTAGCATAATGCTCAATGTGAGTTCATTTTTCTTAATTTTATATAAAAAACTTTTAAATTCAGATGATTTAATGAAATCATCATCTTCCATGAATTTCTTAGATTGGATGAGTCTATCATCCAATCTAGAGGCTGTAATTTGTAAATAAGTTGAGGCTCTTCCTACCTCTATTGCCCTTTCATGTAAGTAATTATTCCTAATATCAAAAAAATACTCATCATTTCTTGGTATGACCTGCAGGGCTCTACTGACCACCCTCTCTAGGATGTGCATGGTTTTTTATCTCTTGTTTCCTTTTGCCACCCATGTGGAAGATGATGGCTATTCCTCCTCTTCAAAATTAATTTGCAAGTGGACATCAGGCTCAGGGGATTTCCTATTCACTGTTGCCTCTTCATCTAGCTCATTTTGCATTTGGGCCATGATATAATAAAAAATTTCAACCATTTACCTCAAATTGCCAAGATATGGGATATCTATGTAAAAACCCTTGAAGTTTGGGTTAGTCCTTTTCAAAGCATCCTCCACTTACCTAATCTTACCATACATCCCCAACAACTCATTAGACTCCCCTATTGCTACTATATTAGCAATTAAGTCTTTTACAAGGATGGGTTTGCTAGGAGGTAGAATATAACCCCTAATGGCTTTGACCTTATTGGTTATATAATTTTTTGGTTCATACATTCTGTAAGGTCCAGTAGAAAACTTATACTGACCTAGATATTCACTAAGCTCCTCATAAGCATTCTTCCCAATTATAAAATATCATAATTTAAAGCATCTATAGACAAATGTAGGTTTGTGTAGGGAAGGAGGAATCATCTCTTTGTTCATCAGTAAAAAATACCAAAAGAATTCAATATTAACTAACCTAGGAGTTAGATATTTGGGTAATATATGGGGAGGCTATGTGCATGCATAAACTCTCATCAAGTTGCACTCTTAAAAAAATAATATATCACCCCAATTATGGTCCAATTTCACTTTTTCATCCAAAAAGGAAGGTCTGAGTAATGTTTTCAAAACATTAGGGTCCCTAAAGAAAGTATGATCTAGCATTCTCATGATCATAGAACTAAAAAAATTAAAAAACACAATTGCATTTGAATAATGAAAATTCCTATCCCAAATACAGGTCCATAATTGCATATGAAACTCACCAAATTCATCAAAAGTTTGATCAATGAAATCTTGATTGATGTAACCAATATTTTTGTATAGGATCAGGTGCATTACCAATGAGTAATGATGAAATTTGAAGTCCTTCATCTCTCCTTTCTTGGTATTCACAATCTGATGGTGTATGATATCCATAATGAAACCCACATAATCATATTCCCTATTATGGAAAGGGTCCTATATGTCACATGCTATCAAAAAAAATGAGCCATATGCACAATCCTCTTCCCCATCACTTCCTAGAACCTTGTTTAATCCATACAATGTATTCTTGAAATAGTTTTTGAATCTACTCAATGGCAAGTGATCCTCTACTTTGTTTGGTATCTACCCTACCTTTTTGACATTGTAGGGGATGTGGGGTAGCATCACATTATTTAGATAATGAGTCTTATTCCTCCCAAAATTTCCTTGTAAGTCATCAATATCTATGGGCACATCCATTGGCCCCTCCAAACAAAAAACTTCTATGAAAGAAGTCCTATCAAGTGTGCATAAAATAATCCCATTATGTATATGGAATGACCTCATGACTAGATTATATGAGTTTATCAAAGACTTCAACAAGTACACATCAAAAAATACCTTAGAGAATATCAATTTTTCCATGTTCTTGTTCCATGGATTACAAACTAGCACATTTTTAGTTCTATTCTAGTAGAAATACATGAATAGATTAAACCCATTGATCTTGGGGCACTTTCTCTACATAGGAAGTAATGGTCTTTAAAAATATGGTCATTAGCCAAAACTAAATTAGATGACCCTAGGAGTATCTTTAACCATTCCTTTGCATGTTTGTTTGGCTTACAAACCTGAGTTTTCTTTTCAGTTTTTATTGTACCCTTCTTGTTCCCTTCTATTGTGACCTCTACAACATCATCACCTTCATCTTCTACCTCCACTTCATTAGTAGGGACCTCTTACACATCCATTTCATTCATTATTTTCTACAAATTTATCTCAAACTCCTCCAAGGGTAGCACAAAGAATTGCAAGGCTATGGACACCTAAAGAATTTTCAAACCGGAAGACACAACTCTTGGAAATGGAAAATAATCTGAACTTTTGATCAAATATTTATAAGTTAATCATGCAATCTACTGGCTTTAATAAATTTTGCATGCATGAGCTTTAATACCATCCTTGTAGGATTTCAAGAAAGAATGTCAACCATGTAATTCAATCCTGAAGTATCTTTTTGGTTTTTTTACTTGGCTACAGTGAATTTTTCCTTTTTCTTAACTATCATGACACCTCAACCAACCTCCTTTTTAAAATTTGGTCTTTCACGTATATGCTAAGTCAAAATCCTTCAATCCTTATAACTCCAAAGATACAACTATCAAACCCTTATGTTTGTTTAGTGATGCTTTAGAAAACTTCAAGTGTAGAAGCATTAGGGTTCTTTAATCATGGCCTTGTAATTCACTTTATGCTCCTACACAGCCCCTTTTATCATAGGATCTCAAACCCTTTCAACATAACTTTATCTTCTTATGCATCAACATATTTCATATTAGCATAAAGCATTCATTTCATTCCCCATTTTACCCTTTACGCTCATACACTAAACCAATCTTGTATCCATAGAGAAAGATATGAAACACCTCTTCATCCGCATGGTACCCTTGCAAATGTAAGAGCGTAAGGAAAATTTTCCTTTTCAACAAATCAACAAATCAGATCAAAATTTAGAAAAACATCACCATTGATTTAAGCACATGCAAAATGAATGACTCAAGTTATCTTCCACATGGGTCAGGCCCATTTGACATATGTGATGTGTCACAACTTGATATACTCTTCTCAAGGCCCAAGTAGCAATTTTTTAGGTCCCACATGACACATTCCTTTGTATGACCTCACCTTATGGTTGTCCAAAAACTAAAATAGTGGAAGCACATAGAAAAAATCAAACCTTGCTTCACTTTTATGAACTTTTGTTATGCGTAGAACTATAAAACCCATTTTATATTTTTGTGATATACTTTTTATGCCACAAGGGGGTCTTTACATTGTTGTGTCATTCAACAAAAAATAAAGGCATGAACCAAACCAATCCATTCATCTACTCATCCACTCAACTTGTTACTCATACCCCCATAAATCAATAGAAATAACCATTTTAAATCGTATTATGCTCATACACTTAAAAGGAAAATATATAGTTGGATGTACCTTAATGAAAAGCTTTTGTTCATCCAGGCTAACTCGTCACCATGGAACCGTAAGTCAAAACTTAAAATATATGAAAACCCTTTATGACTAATGTAGTGAAAGGTAGGAGTATCCCTAAAGGAGATATCCTAGCCCCCAGAAAATAACCATGCAGTGAAAACACAACAAAAATAAGCAATAACAAAAGATCTGATATCAAATCACAACTCTTTATTTATAAAATAACTGTTACATGCAATGTGCTAGGCTATAAGGCCTTCTTGGTTATGGCCACTACAAAAAAAGTAATAGTTTTGCAAGATCCCTCAAGATCCAATACAAATCCTAGCTATTCTAGATCCACACTTTGTTATAAACCTTCAAGGAAGATCTCAACTTGTGCTCGCAAGCCCACCAAGCAATCTCCTTGTTTTCCAAGCCACGGCTACTAGCCCTTCTCAAAATTTAGTCTTCCAAGCTCATCCTCTTCTCCATAATGGATGAATAGTGACTAAAGACTTCCCCAAAACCCTACTTATACCAATCTATGCCACAAGTCATCCTAGAACACAAATTAAATATAAATACATAAATTAAATGCCACAAGTCAGCCAACAACAACAATTAAATGCCCAAAATTGATGTCTTAGTAAAATCATGATATCTTCTAGCTCCAAATGAATTAGAACTCATGCTTTAAAATATAGATATAGATCTATACTCTCTTCAATCCCTAAAATTTTCATCCTCTAAATCATTATATAAAATTAGTGACACGGCCTAAAATAGACACCAAATTCCTAGACCATGCTGAGCAACCAAATACCATGTCGAGCAACCAAACACCATGCTAAGCTCCACGAGCATGTTGAGCTCCAAAGACCATGCTAAGATCCAAGAAAATGAAAAGCTCTTGGGGGCTAGGAAATATCCTTTAGGGATACTCCTACCTTGCACTGCATTAGGTGGTATCAAAGTGAAGGTTGTTCCTTAGTGTGTAGATAGATTGCCAAAGCTGAGGTACTTTGCACCAGGACTTGGGTTGACAAAGGTTGATCTTGTGGCTAATTGATTTTTTGGTTGGTGGATTTTTTACTTAGGGTCTGCTAAATTTTTGGAAAGATGCCTCCAAAATGATTGGACCCTAGGGAAATCACTGATCTTACTAATGCTATAGAAGAATGAATTTCAGAGAAGGTTACAATAGATATCAGACCTAAGTTTGAGAATGTTAGAGTAGAGATAGCATCAATGAAGAGTGACATGATTGCTGAAATTGTGAGTTCTTTAGGTGGTGTACCTAGGAATGTAGGTACTAAAGGTAGTTATGAGGAAGTTTCTAAAGACTTTGAAGTTGCTGGATCTAGTGGTGAAGATAGATCTGATCATGTGGAGAGACCTATTGGAACTAGGGTTGGTCAGTTTGCTCGACCTAGATCTTAGTTGAAGCTAGAGTATAAGATGGAGGTTTCTAATTTTTTAGGTACTTTGAATCCAAATATTTGATTGATGATTGGTGAATTGGAAGACTACTTTGAGGTTGAGGATATTGAGGATCCACTCGGAGTAAGGTTGGCACAAACTAAGTTGAAGGCAAATGCTACTCTTTAGTGGAAAGAACTACAAAGAGCTAAAGAAGAGGAAGGTGAAATAAAGATAACTAGATGGAAATTGATGGTGACTAAGTTGAAGGCTAAGTTTATTCCTACTAATTATGAACTTGAGTTGTTTAAAAGGTTGCAAAATTTGAAGCAGAAGGATATGATTGTGAAAGATTATATAGAGGAGTTCTACAAGTTGACTATCTAGTTTCGGCATAGAGAATTTTCAAAGGAGAAGGTAGCATGGTATATTAATGGTTTGAGATTAAATATTTAGGATGAGGTTGGTATGCTAAATATTTCTTTAGTTGAGGATGCTTATCAGTATGCTTTGAGAGCAGAGGAGAAGCTAAAGAGGAAGAATCAAGGTAGTTCCCGAGGGAAGGAGAAATAGGATAGTTTAGCACAAGCTAAACCAAAAGTAGAAGGTGAACCAAAACCTATTTAATAGAAAAGAAGGACAGGTGGAGGTGGGTTTAGACGTAATTGTTTCAAGTGTGATCAAGAAGGGCATATCTAATTGGTAGGACAACTATTGTTGTGAATGAGGTTGAAGTCTAGGAAAATCAATTTGAGCAAGGAGAGAGTTTTTTTGACTCAAAAAGTATTGGTTGGTGAGAGGAAATTAGATTCTTGTCAGAGGACTAGTTTGTTCAAAACTCATTGTAAGTCTGGTGGTAAAGTCTACAAAGTGATTGTGGATGGTGGTAGTACTGATAACTTTGTTACTAAAGAGATGGTTTAGAAAATTGGTTTTAAGAGAATGAGACATCCTTATCATTATAGGATTGGTTGGTTGCAAGGTGAGCATGCTTTGGAAGTGAGGGAGCAATGCCTTGTTGATTTTTAGATTATGCAGTATAAGGATCAAGTGTTGTGTGATATTGTGGATATGAAAAATTGTCATGTGTTTCTTGGTAGACCTTGATAGTATGATTGCAAGGCTATGCATGATTGTGTTAGAAATGTGTTTATTATTGAGAAAGTGGTAGGAAGTTTACCCTGATTCCTTTTCAGAATGAAGAGCTTGGTAGAAGGAACCTAAGTATTGGTAGCCAAGTTGAGTTAGTAGATTATAAGTGGGTTGGAGATCAGCAAGGAAATTAGACCTATGGAGCACCTGTGGTGGATGGGAAGATGAAGAAAAGAAAGGGAAGGAGTTTGTAAGTTGAAGACTCAAAGGATATGTATGTGAAGAACTAGTTTGGGATTTATGTGGGATTTATGTATGTGAAGAACATCTTTTTGGACTTGGGGTGTCTAATGTAGGAGTATCTTGGGTTCACTTGCAATCTTGTATGTTTGGTGGGATTTTGGTTAATGGTTGTGGAGCTTGGTGAATATTGGTGCTTGACATACACTGGGAGCTCAGCATGATCTATGGAGCTTGGCATGGTCTTGGAGCTCAACATGGTCTTAGGAGCTCAAAATGGTCTATAGAGCTTGGCATGGTTTGGGAGCTTAGCATGGTCTTTGGAGATCAGCATGGTCTATGGAGCTTGGCATGGTCTTGGAGCTTAGCATGGTTTTTGGAGCTTGGCATGATCTTGGACCTTAGCATGGTCTTTGGTTGCTTGACATGGTCTAAGAATTTGGTGTCTATTTCAGGCCATATAACTAATTTTTTGTAATGAGTTAGAGGATAAAAATTTGAGATATTGAAGAGGGCCTAGATTTATACTTACAATATGAAGAATGAGTTCTAATTCATTTAGAGCTAGGAGATATCTTGATTTTTCTAAGACATTAATTTTAAGCATTTAATTATTGTTGTTGGCCAACTTGTGGCATTTAATTTATGTATTTGTATTTAATTTCAGTTTTAGGATGACTTGTGGCTTATATTGGTATAAGTACAAGTTTTAGGGAAGTCTTTAGTCATTATTCATCCATTTTGGAGAAGAGGAGGAGCTTGTAAGAGCGAATTTTGAGAAGGGCTAGTAGTTGTAGCTTGGAAAACAAGGAGATTGCTTGGTGGGCTTGTGAGCAGAAGTTGAGATCTTCCTTGGAGCTTTCTACCAGAGTATGGATCTGGACTATCTAGGGTTTGTATTGGATCTTGAGGGATCTTGTAGAACTATTACTTACTTTGTATTGGCCATAATTGGGAAGGCCTTACAATCTAACACATTACATGTAATAGTTATTTTATAAATAAAGAGTTGTGATTTGATATCAGATCTTGTGTTATTACTTCTTCTTATTGTGTTTCTACTATGTGGTTATTTTTTGGGGGCTAGGATATCTCCTTTGGGGATACTCATGCCTTTCACTACATCAACACCCCTTCATTGAAGGATCAATCATATGCCTAAAAAGCTTCAAAGTCCATTGCTTCATTGTTATGAGTTACACAACTATATACTTGTAAATCAAAAAAGACTTTATGCCCTTACACCATTCAATGAAGCATGACCACAAAAGTAAAAGAAAGAGAGCATAACACTCCTATGGGAAACCCTAACACTATAAAATTGTAAAGGAGAGGAACTTAGGAATTTTACAAACCCTTTCAAAAAATTGAAGATCAACTTAGGGTTCTAACATACTTAGGAAATTTTAATGACTATGTTGATGAAAAACCTTGAGAATTTAGTAAAATTTAAATAACATAGAAATCAGGATATAACTAGGGTCACACAAGATTTTGAAAAATGATAAGACAAGAAACCCTAATCTGTAGGACATAAGGATTACATGGTTTTTCACACATATTTTGGAATTTCTCTACACTATGAAAAATTAGATCACCAAAATCAAAGAAAGTGTGAGTGCAACTAGAGTTGCAAGAGGAAACATAATTGATCAGATAGTAGTCAACAAGGTACTAAGAACTCTTCTTCCTATTTATGCAATTAGAGTTTTAGCAATTCAAGAGATGGGATGAAATTCTAAAACCAATATAATCTTGGATGCACTTGTGGATTCACTGATTTTGAGTTGGGTAACTTTGATAACTATGCTCATACTTCTAGCAACATTGAATCTGCATTCAAAGCCAAACTAACTCTTGATAGAAAAGGAGGAAACTCAAACATCCAACAAGTTAATAGTGAAGAAGAAGAAGAATTATATGAAGACATTGAAGTTATTGAAGTCCTGCTTATAGAAAGAGAATAAAAAGGGAAATGAAAATTCAGAAGCAAAATTACATTGTTTTGTTTCTCATGTAAAGAGGTTGGTCATATTATTGTAAGATCTCCAAACAAAAAAGATAGAGACAAGAAAAGAAATAATAGGTTCAAACTCAAGAAAGACTTCAAGAACTATAAGGACTACAAAGATAAAGGTAAGAAATCTTGATACATTGCTAAAGATTCTACTAGTGATGATAATGAAGAAGTAGTTTACATTGTTGTTAAGAATGAGTCTGATAAAGAGGAAAATGAAAAGATGGCACTTATCTTTGTTAGAAAAAATGATACATGGATCATAGATAGTGGTTTTTCTCATTACATGAATGGTGAAAAAACTAAATTTAAACATTTAGAACACCATGATAGTAGAAGTGTTAGATTTGGAAACAATGAACCATGTTATGTAAAAAGAAAAGGAATGAACCAGACAAAAGGTAACTAATTTTATCTAGATCTCATTGAAAATACATGATTGTTAGCTCAAATAAAATATATTTGGCTATGGCATAAAAGGATGTGTCATGCTAACTTTGACAACTTAGTTACCATAAGAAAGAATAAAAGAGGAAGAGGCATACCAAATCTAAAGAAACTTGAGATGGGCATGTATAAACAATATCAAATTGAAAAAATAAATAAAAGAAGTTTCAGAAGTAAATCTTATTATGAATTTTTGGAACTAGTTTATACACATCTTTGTGGACCAACATGTATAGCAAGATACTATGGAGACATTTACTTCATTCTATTTGTTGATGATTATAATGTTTAAATCTGATGGTTTTCAAAAGTTCAAATGGTATTTGGCTAGACCTAAGAAAGAAACAAGGAAGAATTTGAAATGTTTGAGATCAAATAGAGGAGAAGAATTCATCTTAAATGAATTCAAAAAGTTTTGCAATGAAAGAGGAATCAAAAGAGAGGTATCAACACCTAGAACACTAGAGAAAAATGGTATAGCAGAAAGAAGGAACTGATCCATCATGGAATGTGTAAGAACACTAATGACTAAGAATAATGTTGCACTAAAATAGTAGAGAGAAGAAATCAACACAATATTTCATACACTTAATCAAGTTCAACTGAAGAAAGGTACAAATAAAACACCTTATGAATAATGGTATGGGTACAAGCCTAATGTTTGTTATCTTAGAGTATTTGGAAGCAAATGCTATATCTTGAAAGATGTAAGGAAAGGAAATCTTGATGCAAAAAGTGATGAAGGTATATTTCTAGGTTACTCCAATAAAAGTAAGACATATAAATATTTGAATCTTGCTACTCATAGATTCATAGAAAGTGCACATGTGAAGATTAATGAGTTTGTAGAAAGAAGTGAAGAACAAAAAAGAAAGGATCCTAAAGACTAAAAAAAGTTTGTTTACTATGAGGAGGAACTTGACACTTTACCATAAACAATTGAAAACAAGTAGTAACAAAGTGTGTTGACCCTCATTTTCACTTTGCCTAAATTCTAAAATTATAATGTGAAAATGTATTGAATTTTAATAAGTTGCTAGGGTTTATTTGTAATATGTTTAATCCTCTAGTGAAAATCCTAAATCTAGTTATATTGACCCATCCATGGCACTTAGGGTTTCCTCAAAGTTTCTTAGTTTGTTTTCCCTAGTAAAAAACCCTTATTTTAAATCGACACCCTTTTTGAGCTTTTTTAAAATTTCAAATGTTTCAAAGGGCTATATCCTGTTTTAATATTTTGGCATCGTAATGTAAGCTCATGAATATTTTGAGTGTTTGACTTGGTGACCAAGGTTAATCAAATTCGAATCTCATCATAAGATAATGGCCTTTTAAGGTGCAACCTGATGAAGTAGTGGAGTTTCTTTTGATCATCCATTCAGAGAAGTAAAATTCCCAATTAGCTTGTATACTCTTGCTGAGAAACAAATGTTAATCAATCCTTAGTTGTGTGATCCCCTGAATAAGAAAGATGTAATGAATTATCACAACACCTAGCTGAATGCTTATGTTCACACAATTGAGGCATCAAAGATAAAGCTTGAAGGATAACTACAACTTCACAAAACTATTAGAAGCTCATAAAGAAACTTTAATTGCATGGTCATAGGGTTGTCTAAATAATTAAAAGGTTTGACTATGAAGGAGTGAACAAGTTAAAATAATTGAAATTATTCTCAATCATATGGTCGAGGCAATTAAGTCATGTTATGAAGAATGAAATGCAACTTGAAAAAAGGTGGTCATGAAGCCAACAAAATTATTTGTTCGCTTGGTCACATGGTTAAGATAGAAATCCAATTCTTAGATGGAAACTAAGCAAAAATGTTAAGAAAGTTTTAAATCATCTAGTCACAATGTTATGTAAGTAGTAAAAAGGATAAGTCATGACCTGGCGATCATTACTAAAAAGTGCATGAAATGTTTGATCACTCAGTTGTGTTTCCAAAGAATATAAGGATAATTAAGTTAGGGACTCAGTGATGTGGTCAACTTACAAGAAATATATATGTGATTTCACTTTCATGGTGATAAGAAGAAAGTGATCAAGATAAGTTGTGACATGGTGAAATAGGTTAAAATGCTCATTTTTAGGGTCATGCAATTAAGTATCAAAAGAAATGTTTAAACCACAACTAGAAAAACAAGTTAAGACCAAAGAAGAATATGGTAGATTGTGCAATCATGATGTTAAAGAAGTGTTAGTAAGGATAAACAACAAAGAAACAACTGGATGAAAAGAACATAAGTAGCTTTTTCTCACATGGTCATAGCAATGAAAACCTAAAATCTTGAAAGGTGTGCAAAGCCATGAATTAGTGATTGCTAAGGAAATTCACGTGGTTACAAGTAGTAAATAGGAATGCTAATTAAATAAAGCAACTATATGATTAAAGATAAATAGATGTCAAATGATTAAGCTGTTAGAGTAAATAATTAATTAATTATTAATTATTTATTCTATTTACTTAAGCTTACTTAGGTTAATGCATTTATTTAATATTTAGTAGTTAATAGTTGTAATGATGAGTTGTTGACAACATGGGAGTTTGTTCCTTTCTAGCATGTTCCACCTTTTTGTGGAAGAGTTCTTAGTTGTCAACCTTATTTTCTACCTCCTTCCAAATTTTTCTACAAGCTTCCTTGAGGCCTTTATAAGTGGTCTCTCTCTCATTGTATATTCATTAATTCACATAGCAATTTTATTTTTCCTATTGTGGAATAGTTTCTCTTGCTTTATTTCCTTCAAGCTCTTGCTCCTTAGGTTTCTCTTCTACAAGTTATTTGCACTACAGGTGATCTTGGTGATTGTGGAGTTGGATTTCATCAACTCCTACATGGTATCAGAGCCTCCCTGCTCCTTCTTGTTCAAAGGATTTTTTTGAAGTTGTGATTTGGAGACACAAACCCTAGTTTGTTTGTGATTTTTTCTTCAATCGAGAGGAAGAGCATTTTTTTTAGTATTTGGAGAAAAAGGAGAAAGAGGGTTTGGCATAATAGATCTAATTTGTTTGGGCTTTTTTCTTTATTTTTTGGAGGTGCAATGATGGTGATTCAAAAAAATAACTATAGAGGTGGTTTGAGACCTCTGTTCCTAAATTTTTTTGCAACTCACAAATTCCAATTTTTGCCACTTTAAATGCTTTGTACAGGTTCATCTGGACACATAATCAAGTTCCTTTTTTTTTTCAACTACATATTTTTTTGTCTACTTTCTGAATCTGCAATTAGATTATAGGTTCTGTGGACAAAAATATTACTTTCAAAAATAGGCCCTAAATTGGCTATTATAATCGCACTAAGTAAAGAGTCCCCAATTCATACATTGTGTGGGGGGGAGCATTTTCTTTCCTGTAATTTACTTCAAAATAAGACCCTTCTACTTCTATCTTCTTCTTTCTCTCAATGGTAGATCCATCTATGACCCATCTCACACCACACAACTATCACACTTGGAAGGCACAAATGACACAACTTCTCATGTCAAGGGGTTTATGGTCATGTCTGGGTGAGAATCAACCTTTTCTTACATGAGCTTTTGAGGTTCTTTGGCATAGGAACAAAATGGATGAGGCCATGGGATTGATTACACTGAACATTTCAGAAAATCTACTATTTCACTTGGATGGCTTGACTACTCCACAAGCTTATTGGCTCATATTTCAGACTTTGTTTGGCCAAGTGAATGAGTTTTGGGCACTTCAACTAGATGTAGAGTTGACTTTTTTGACACCTAATAGCTTTCGCACCATTGAGAACTTCTTGATGAAATTCAAATCTTTGCATACACTTTTGTAGGGACATGGGAAAACCAAGACAGATGATGAGTGTATCTTTTTGATACTCTCAAAGTTGAGGGGACAATATCAGATCTTCTCTTCTACTTTCTACTCCACTATGGATGCATTGGGTGATAGACACAGGATGCCTTCATTTGAGATATTTTGTGATTGATTAACTCGTGAACAATCCAAGATCAATCAAATGGATTCACTTTCAGGTTCATAGTCGCAAGCATTGCTTGTCAAGGATACACAAGAGCAGAAGTTGAAATAGATATTAGATCCCTCTTCTACTAGTTCATCATCTTCTAAGAAGAAGGAGAAAAAGAATACTGAGACTCCTACCTATTCCTATTTTTAGAAAGGGTCTCATGATGAGGCACATTTTTTTTAGAAGAGATTATATGGCTATGAGAAAAAAATGATAGATTTGCAAGCTCTTCTTCAAAAGAACATTTTCTCTTCTCCATCCTCTTCTACCTCACAGGGGTTTTCCTTTCAATCTTCTTCCACATCTTCACCATCTACATTGGATCTTCGAAAGGTTCATGCACTATTGGCTACCATTTCATCTCCTTCATAGGTTCCTTGGATACTAGATTCAGGTGCTTCTCATCATATGACATCTTCTCAAGTTTTCTTCTCTACTCTTGAGGCTTCTCCTATTCCTCATATTCTCATGGGGAGTAACATTGCACTACTAGTCTACAGGAAAGGTTCAGTTCACATCTAGGATGGTATATTCAATGATGTATTGTATGTTCCATCTTTGTCTGCCAACCTTCTCTTGATTTCTCAGATTACACATAGTGGATCAGGGAAGATAGTTGAGTTCACTACTGATTCAGTCTTCATTTGGGATCATGTAACAAGAGGCCTTATTGCTATAGGGGTAGTTGATCCTTCCACTCACCTCTAAACCTTCTCACACTTTGGTCCACCATCTCCATTGTTGGAGCATGTCTCTTCTCTTTCATAGGAGCATCATGTGGTGTAGTCAAGATACTTAAACCTTTGTATTGTTCTTGAGATCCCTATTTTTACTGCTACACCAAATCTAGGTGAGGGATTTTCTCCTCTACAAGATTTTTCTTTTGTTGTGCCTAATCCTCCAACTTCATTCATTGAGACTCCAGGAGCACTTGTTGTAGATACTACAGTGGACATTCATGATAGTGTCATCACACCTACCTTGGAGATTCCCTTTCCGGTTCCTCATACATTCTCCTCTAGGCATCAGCTAGGCTTTCTAGTTTTGCCTCTCATTTAGGGATTCCCTTGTTATGTACCCTTGTTTCTTCCACATTGGAGTTACATTGGTTCTATCCCTCCTTTAGGGGCTCCTTTATTCTAGGGAGGCTTTAGTATCTCTCATGGGGGGGCTGGTTGTATTTAAGGTTTTGAGCAGGTCTCTTGACTCTTTTCTAACGGAAGTTGTCCTTGGGGGGATTTGTTGAGGCCTTCCTTCACTTCATTTTTTTTCTACATTTTTTTTTACCTCTTTTTGGGGGAGGGTTTTTCCCATGAGGTTTTCCCCTTTTCCCCTTTTTTAGAGGTTGCATTTATTTGCATTATACATGGGTACCTAATGTGGCCTTGTTGCCGAGACCTATTTTACATTTTCTCTTAGTTTTTTGTGAGCTTAAGGCATTCCCCTAAGTTTCACTTAAGGGGGGGTGTTAGAGTAAATAATTAATTAATAATTATTTATTTATTTTATTTACTTAAGCTTACTTAGGTTAATGCATTTATTTAATATTTAGTAGTTAATAGTTGTAATGATGAGTTGTTGACAACATGAGAATTTGTTCCTTTCTAGCATGTTCCACCTTTTTGTGGAAGAGTGCTTGGTTGTCAACCTTATCTTCTACCTCCTCCAACTTTTTCTACAAGCTTCCTTGAGGCCTTTATAAGTGGTCTCTCTCTCATTTTAAATTCATCAATTCACATAGCAATTTTTTTTTTCCTATTGTGAAATATTTTCTCTTGCTTTGTTTCCTTCAAGCTCTTGCTCCTTAGGTTTCTCTTTTGCAAGCTATTTGCACTATAGGTGATCTTGGCGACTGTGGAGTTGGATTTCATCAACTCCTACATAAGGTACTTAGTCACATTGCTAATGATAAAAAGTGATGATTAGATTGTGAAGTGATGAAAGGAGGTGTAAAGCTATGATCATTTGGTCACTAGTGTTTAAGTGCTATGGAAAATGATGATTGTGGAAAGATGAACAAAGGGAGTTTTTGGATTGTAAAGATAGATTTTAATGCAAAAGTGACTGTTAAAGAGCTCATTATAACTTAAAAGTGATGTCCTATCAAAAGTGCATAAAAATATAGAAAAGGTTGGTGGTACAAGTAGATTTTGGCACTTTTTTAAAATTTGAGATTTTTCATGCACGTTGACATAAATAGATATAAATGCTTCTGTACTAATTTTTCTCTATTAATAAATTGATATAACAGTATTCTAAACTACAATCTTTTGCACAATCTAGAGATAAATTTTGAGTACTAAGAGATTTCTAGTATTTGTAGAGATTTTCAAAGCTTTCAAAAGTTGAAATTGATAGAGTTTGTTTGGAAGAAATTTGATTATAGAAATCATGGCATAGGAAGAGGGTAAGATAATAGCTCAAATTGATGTGGAAGAATCTTTGCAAGCTACCAAAATTGGCAACAATGTATATAGAAGAGTGGGTATATTTTCTTCTAGGGTCTTCTCATGTTTAGACCTTGAATACACACATTTTTAGAGATACATATTCTTTCTATAGAGATTCCATTATACCTGATACAAATAGAAATGAGCTTTTCTAGTATTTCCATTAAAATAGGTTAGCAAAGTCACCAATTTGCAACCCAAGGGTTAGGAATATGGAAAAATTGATAATGCTAGAAGTAATAGTGGATGTTGATCTCATAAAAGCATTGATCATAATTGGAGTTTTAAATCTACTAAGCAACAAAACACTTGATACTAGGATTTTGAAGATACAACTTGGTCTAAGGATTAGCAACCTCCTATATTCAACTAAGAGAACTCCAAATCTGAACCCAACACCAATAGAATCATAGGGATTCTCTACTCTTTAGGTTGTGCAAAACCAAGGTAGGTGCACTTGAGGGATATATGGACATATAAATGATTTATGGCTCTTGATCTCAACATATGATTATTAAGATCATGATTTTTACTTCACTTCTATCCCTTATAGTAGCAAATGGTCACAACTCTTCCATATTTCATAAATAATCCTTGACAACAACAACTAATAATGACATACAAGGAATTATTGAAAATAAGTTCTAACCAACAATTTAACTCTTCATACAATAAAGTAAAGATTGATTTGATTTTAATGTTTTTCTTTATACAACTTCATGATTTCTTCAACATGAAACTAAATGAATGATTAATGCCCTATCCATTGTCATTTAGAGTCAAACCAACAATTTTGACCTAATTAATTGCCTTATAATAAATTATATCAGTAGTTAACCCTAAACTCCATTCTTATGAATATCCTTCCTGTGTAGCTAGAAATCCTCTCAATTTAAAAGAGCATTTACTTAATTCGTTGAATTGAAAGCAACAATGAATTGATACACAACCAATCATAGCTACATTAAATTGCATAAACCTTGCTTATACAATCTCAAGATAATCAATACATAAGAGTGGAGAAAAAATTTAGAGTAAATAGATATGGTAGACCTTTCCTTTTGTATTAATTTCCTTTGAAAATCATATAGTACTGATGTAAAGTCATTTATAACTGAAGACAAGACAACATGATCTTTCAATATCAATGCATTCTCAAATTTTTAGAGAAAAATAATCACAAATTTAACATTAAGACTTATTGGACCAAATACAAGACTCGCATAAACTAAAAGTTACAAGACTTGCAGACCTTTTCTCTAGCCTTGGGATCTCATTTATATAGCATGAGATGCAAAAAGCTTTAGGCTTAGTGAAGAATGATAGCTCTCCTTAAGATAAAAGAAATTTAATAAAAGAAGGTCACTATCATAATAAGACAAGAATTTGTGCAACAAAATGTCTATATCATGAATCTTCCTATTATGGGGCCATTTCTATTGCAACTTCTTTTTGTTGAGGAACTTCACTTGATGATTGGCCTAGATGCAATTGTTGTTCCTTGGAATATGGAACCATTTGATTTGCCTGTGGTGGATCATGTTATGATATTTGGAAATTTAATAAAACTCATTGATCTCCCTCCAAGTCATCATGAACTGACAAACTAATAGTTACAATTGGTTTTTCTATTGCCAAATCATTAGTTTCACTAACTGCCTCTATTTCTGCAACTGATTGATCTTTTTTCTTTCTTCTAGTGCATTTATTATTTGTAACTCATCTGGGTCCACACCAATTTAATTTTTTTCTTTAGATGTCACTTGATTTTATTGGGCAAGATCTACCATCTATTTGTTAAAAATTGTATCATCTCACTAGTTGAAATTCAAAATCTCATGTTGTTTCTTCAAAACATCCTCTCCTAATTTGTTAATTTCATCAAACTCCTTTTTGTAAAAATCAAAGAATATTTGAACTTGAACAACTTCTTGAATAATATTGGCAAACCATAAATGGTCCTTTTTATTGATGACATTATTCAATCTGATGCACATTAATTCATCCAACTCCTTGGCCCATTCTTCTTTATCTTTCAATTTATCTACAACCTTGAGTTCATGAGGGGAAAGCTCAAAACTTTCACTAAGATATTTTGAAAAATAATTAATAATCCTCCTTTAAAATGCAACTCTCTTTTTATCAAAATCAAAGAGGCCATTAGTCATGTCAAAAGTTTTCTCTATTTTCTCACAAGAAAGACTAATGAATGAACAACATAAAATTGTGACATCACTATCCCTACTATTCAACTTTTTGACAATTGGCTTGAAGATGTGCTCATTACCTTTTAACACATTCTATATATCCATTATTTTTGATAACTTATCATAAAATATAGGCCATTCTACATTGTCTACTAGATATATAATGGAGTCTCTTAATTTATTTTCATATTGGACATGCATCTCCACATGTAATGACCACATTTTAGGACTTTCTTCTTCAAGATATTTAGCTGTGCATGCTTGGAGTCCCTGTGGGGTGCTTGGCATTTCTATTAAAGGAATTGTATTGAATGGTGCAATTAGGGGATGAGAAGGATAAGTAATCCTGGGTTTACTCGTTTGTCCTCTTTGCCTTGCCATTTTATTCTCAAGTTCAATCCTCTTCTAAAATTCCTTAATGTAGGCCTCTAATACTTTCTCATATTTCTCTTGCAATTCTAGCCTATGTCTTTTCTCCTTCTTGGTAGTAGCTAAGGTAAGAGTAACTATTTCAAGATTAAATTTTGTTGCTTCATCATGCAGAGTGTCTTCTACTCTCTTGACAATCAATTTTCCCCTTAATTCAATATCGTTATATTGAGAAAAACTTGCCTAGATCCTCTTTTTGGAAACTAGTTTACTAAAGCAACATGCTCTTCACTAAACTTGGCACCTTTGAGTCATTTCTTTATTTTCTTATCAGCATTCAATTTCTTGGTGACAATGTTAAAAACCATTGCATCTACAATATCCCAATTTGGCAAAAGTAGGACTCTAGATGATTTGATAATTCTTCTTCCTTCTTTAGGAGTCAAGATTTTAAATTCTTGCATGATTCATCTTTTATTTCCTCTTGTATAACTATATCTTCCTTCTTTGGCTGGTCAACCTTTCTTTTATTACATCTTTCTTAAAATCTTTCATATTTGTGCTCCAATAAAATGTTGAAAATTGGCTATATGTAGAGATGTAATTATTGTCATCAATGGCAACACATGATGTACATACTTTTAGAAAACCTTAGAAACAAAGATACTTATCTTTTAGTACTCAAAAAATTGTCTAAGTCTGAAATTGGTTTACAATAGTACATTTTTTTATATGTAAAATGTTTTTGATATCATATTATGACTAGCAAGGATAGATGGAGATAGTATACATGTTGATGATGATGTATATAACCTTGGACATCAGTACAGACTATATGAAAAAGAGATATTTACAATTTACCAATGAAAAAACAATATAATTAAAGTTAAAGTAATTAGTTTGTTTACAAAATAATTACTTGACCAATTGGGGTTGACATCCTAGATTCTCACTCTAAGTTGGGAAAAGTATATTGTGGTCTTAGCTAACCTAGTAGCAATTTGTGAAAATGCATGATATTTATATAAAGGATATCTTATGAGATTAAGTGTGTGTTTTGATATGAAAAGTGATGTGAAAACTTTTTGTGAAGTGATATATGTGAAGTTTTTGAGAACCTAATTTTGTGATCAGAGATTGAGTTGACGTTAGAGTTCAATGAAGAAGAAGTTACATCATATATACATATGTATTTTGGGAACATAAAGTTTAGTTACTTGTTTGGACAATGAGCTCTTCTTGTAACTAGGAGTGCATGTTTGGGCAGTGAGCTCTTCTTGCATCCAGTGTACTACAACTCCTAACAAGGTTGGAATCTCCTAACAGGGATTCAAAGTCTCCTAACAGGGACTCTATTTACTAAATTTTTTTTTGATCCTAATAGGGTCCATCCTCTATCAAGAAACATAAATATTAGTATATCATCTAGTAGGTATCATCCCCACCAAGGTTTTCCCTTCGCCAAGGTTTCCCTAGTTAACAAAATATGGTGTTATGAGTTCTCTTTATGCATGGTTATCATTACTATTCAACATTACTTGTTTACTTTCTTATGCATGGTTCAAAATAATTAATAATATCTAGTTGGCGATAAAAGTTTGTAGAATACTAAGTCACCCTCCTCTCAATATTCCTTATTTCTAAAAATTGGTATCAAATTGCAATTACTTAGAAGAGGCTTAACAACTTGAGTAAGATCCCTATAGATATGGAATAGTTGATGAAGAACCTTGAAGAGATGCTTGAACAAATTGATCTCCTTATTGAAGAAAGAGATAAGTTGAAAGATAGATATGAAGACTCCAAAGTATACATTGGACACCTGAAAGACAAGATTGAACATCTCAAATCCAAGCCTAAATCTACTAAATCTACAACTAGTGATGATGAATATTTACAATTGAAAATAGAGTACAAGATCTTGAAGCATGAATTGAAGATTACCAATCTAAAGTTGAGTATGAAGAATGATCCTAGAAAAGTTGAATCTGATTTAAAGACTAAAAATTTAGATCTTAGAGCAAGTCTGGCAAAGAGGACATATGAATTTGAAATGTTGAAAGAAGATCATGAAGAACTTCATAAATAAAATATTATTGTGAAAGGTGAAACAACTTAGTGCAAAAAACAACTTGAAAACCTTTATACTAGTAGAGAAAAGCTTCATGAATCAATGTCAATACAAAGACCTACCTATGACAAGATTGGTCTTGGTTATTTGTTGAACATGTTTGCAAAGAAACCTAAAAGTATAATAGATTTGAAAGAGAAAGAGAAATTTAATGATGAGATTGAATCCAATAAATCTTCTGATAAATCCAAAGAAATTGGACAAGAGAAGGAAATTGAGAAATTGGATGAACCTAAGCAAGTGGAATCTCCTTAGGAAACCAAGTATAAATTTTGAGGTAAGTTATTTTTATGTAATGAAATAGGTCATAGGAAACCTAAATATGATAATGATAGGATAAATAGTAGAATTTATAGAAATAATAACCCTATAGATAAAAGAATTTCTTATGATGAAGAAAGAAGATCATGTGTTATAAGTGTAACAACTTTTGACACATAGCCCAAAATTGTCAAGCACCTACTTATCAACAGAATCCTAAAAGTAGAACCCCAATATATTAGTTATGTAAGAACTTTAGACACACAACAACAAAGTACTATAGAATGGACAAAAGGAACAATGGAAGAAACTTCAAAAATGTCAGAAGGAATCATGAAAGAAACTTCAAAAATAGAAGAAACAATGGAAGAAACTTTGGAAATGATAGAAGGAATCATGAAAGTAACTCCATAACTAAGAAAGATAATGAAGATAAAAATAATTTAGTAAGTGAACTTTGAGAAGAACTTAATGAGGCATTTGTAAAGGTACTAGATATTTTAGAGGAAACATTAGATGATGTTGAAATAGGAAAATCAAACTCAACAATTGAGTTTGATTCAACCAAGTCAAATTAAGCTTGTTCATAGAAACAAAATCTAAAACTTTATTTAGAGATCAACCTATGAGTAGCAAGGTTGAGAGAAGATGTATATTTTTGAGTTTAGATTATAGCTAAGCTCACATGCAATTTGGAGCTTATTGAAACAAGTTACGAAGGAAATAAGAATTACTGTTATAACAGAGAAAGTTTACTACATGATAGAAGATGAAATCTATGTTTCTATAGAAAATTTCATGGAGCAAAGTTTTGAGGAGCATTGTCATGATGAAAGGAATCTATGGTGAACCTTGGATAGAATTATAAGATTAGACAGAAGATCTTAAGAAGATATTTGATTTCAGAATAAAACTAACAACTTTTTCAATTTGGCAAAGTATGCACTTAATGCAAGTTCTAGCTAAATAAATAGAGTACAAACTTTATTATTTCTACATTGTGATCATCTTAGAAGCCTAAGAGCACCTAGAAGAAAATTGGAAAAGTAATTTTTAGCAAAACCCTTCTACAAAAAAGACATTTTATCATTTTTTGCACAAAAAGAAATTATTCAATAAATTTATATTTGGTATAATCATGGATACATCAGTTGTTTATAATATTGAGAATGTTGAGACCCAAATTAAAGGTTGTTCCTATGAAACCCCTAGAGTAAAACCCCAATTTAGCTTTATCAATTACTTTGGACAATGTAGTTTTCTTTGAAGATGTAGGAAGCTACCTATGTAGTAAGTTTAAAACCATTGGAAGTGAGTTTATGAGCAAAGATATATAAATTATTTTCAATCATGTTATAAATATTAAGCCTAGATATGAGCATCTAAAACACTTAGACATAGTCAAATATCATTTTTATTGTGAACTTGATATTGAAGAATGGACTCATACCATATTGAGTAGAATTCATAATGGAAAGATTTGAATGGGAGGCAATGTAGTTAACATCTCTTCCAACCTTATTCATGAGGTCACTAGTCTTAGAAAATAAGGTAGTGTACTTATTGGTGAGAAACTAGTTTAAAAAAAGGTTGAAAGTTACACTAAGTAGTTTATAATGGTAAAGTAATGGTAATTGACACCATCAAAAACTATGAGGTAAGATTCTTGAGCAGAATCATTGCATATTCTATTTGTGAAAGTTCTAAAAATGATGAGTTGTTAGCAAATTTTACCTATGAAAACTATACTATTTGCATTGAGGAGGAACAAGTGAATTTGAGTGGGATTCTGAGAGTACAACTTCTTAAGAATTTGGAGAAAATTAAGAGAACTAAGAATGGTGTATTCAGATTTTAGTCTTTGATTAATCATATTTTCTCTCATGTACATAAGAGATTTCCATTTTTACCAGTTACTATGTTGATCTCATATTAGTTTTGACAAGTGAGTGTCAACACACTTAATTTGTTTACTTAGTTCATGCCAAAAAGGTAGTACATTCTGAGCACAACATGTATATTATAGAACACGTTGAGTTCATAGTGAGTGTCGAGCAGGTAGTGTATTCTAAGTGATTCAGGAGCTAAGTAAATAGTGGATGCTAAGTGATATAGATGTCAAGTCATAGCAAAAAGATTAGTGTATGCCAAACATTAGAGGCTTCAAATGCTAAGTAAGACAGTTTTGAAATATTTATTTGTAATGACACAAACAACTATGTAAGCCATTTTTGGGCTAACTTAAGGATGAATTATGATATTTCAGAGATAAGAATGAATCTTGAGTTTGATTCCATATGCAATTACATGTAGACAATTAGAAAATGGGAAGGATTAAGCAGTAAAATGGATTAATCTTAGCTGTAGATTCATACCTAACCCTAAGTCACCAAAGTGTTCTTAAGGAGGACAAACCCTAAAATTTTTATGAATGTTAAAGAAGCAAAGAGAGAAGTTTGCATGCAAAACATTCATGGTAGCTAAGGAGTTATGATCTGAGATAGCATTGCATACTCAATTAGAGAAAAATAAAGGAAAAATAAGTGTATACAAAAAAGAAACATTTGATCAAGAAGGATCAAGAAGACAATTGTTTAAAGGTGATCCATTATCAAGAAATCAAATGCTAATCATAGGATCAAAGCTAAGAAATTTTAATAGGTGATTTCAATCAAAATCTCCTAATAGAGTAGTCCTAATAGGGTGTATTGAAATCCTTTAATAGGGTGCTTACTTAGTTGTGAGTTAAAGTCCTTTAGCAAGGCACACTTATAATAGTGTGTTTGAATCCTCTAACAAGGTGAGACCTAATAGTCTTTGTAAGCCTTTAACAAGGAAAACCTTTTATAGGGTATATCATGTCTCATGATGAAAACATTGTAACCTTTATTGGATACACTTTATTACTATAGTAGTGAAGATTTTTGAGTGTCATCACCATCCCAATTTTACTTTCTCACTTAAAGGGTTTCTGGGTAGTCATATCTAGTGTCGTATTAGTGTGAATGTTTACTAGATTACATGTTTTAGATGTATATGCTTTACATGTTATTTCAGTTTATACATTGAATGCATGAGATGGATGTGTAGTAAAAGTTTTATGGGTCCAAGTTTGGATTGATAATTCACCCACCCCCCCACCCCGTAGAAGTTTACCATTCCTATTGTAATTCCAACAATTGGTATTAGGGCCTTATTCTCTAAAAGAGAAGCTTTGTAGCTTTGATAAAATATCTTAAAATGGAAGTCTAGAAGTTGGGAAAGACTATTGATAATTAGGAGATTGAAATACATCTCATTCTAAATCAACTAAATGAAGCAAGAGAACTAAATAAATTCTTGAAGAGAAGAAAGGAAATTTCTATTGTGGAGAATGATGCATAATACAAAGAGATAGACACTACTAAGCTATCTATAGATGGAGTTTCCAATGAATTTGATGCAAAAATCATAGATCTAGTGGAAAAGAATAAAGTCCATGCTGAGGAAATTAGAAATCTCAAGTTAGACCAAGAATCACAAGCCATATTGCTATGTAAAGTGACTGAACAAAAGAAGAAAGCTATGGAAGACAAAGCCATGATTTAAGATGATAAAAGAGTTTTGGCCAACATATTGGAAGAGAAATCATTAGAACTAACAAAGATTTCCAACATTTAACTGGATACTGTAAGTAGAATGATGAATGCTAACTATGAACTAAATGCCAAGGACACTGAGATAACAACATTGAAGTTGCAGAATGAACAACTGCAAAGTGACCTAAAGAGGGAAAAGGAATTTGCTAAAAGTTTCAATAAACCAAGTGAAGCCATCAAATACTTTGAGCAATTAGTTATATCCCCTAGATCTAATAATGATACATTTGGGTTGGGATATTCAAGCACTAAAGAAGGATAGTCATCAAAAAGTGTTGAAGAAAGGAACAACAAAGGTAAGAGCTCCAAAACTACTTGTCATAATTGTGGAAAGAAAGGACGTACTACTAATGTGTGTAGAAGCAAGACTACAAATCAGAATGTCAATCAGAAGACCATGGTTCACTATCATAAGTGCAAAAAACAAGGTCATCAAGCACATGAATGCAGAACCAAGACCATGTACACACAAATATTTAAAAGATATTACTATAACTATAAGAAGTATGAACATAGAGCTTTTGAGTGCAGATCCAAACCCATGTGGTCATTAAACAGGCAAACAAAGGTAAGGAATAATGGAAAATCTTATAACTATGATTATAATACAAGGTATAGCTATCATTGTTGTCAAGAATATGGACATGTTCTAGAGAATTTTATTAGGACATGCTTTAAAGGTGAATACAAGAGGTGTTTGAGTCAAACCACATGTTTTGGCTATTTAAAGACTGCTCACATTAGTAGATATTGTTGAACAAAGTCAAAGGCACCAAGTTGTGAATTTGATAAAGGCAAAGGCAAGGAAGATGTTGAAAATGTCAGAAATGAAATGAAAAAGACATGGAAGAAAAAAGATGATTGCAACACATCAAACAGAGAAGGGATCACTTCACCCAATGGATCAAGTGATCACACCTCATCAACTAATAATTAAAAGCCATATCATACATTAGTTTCAAAGGATTTAGTACTAAAAATATTACATTAGCATGAATAAAGATGCAAGATGTTATTAGGAATCCAAGATAAGTCTTTAAGTTTTTCATGTTACTACCGAGCATGAAATATTTCCTATGTGTGCCAAGTGAAATGCTAGAAGATGTCAAGCTAACACTAGCTAGTTGATGTTGAGCTCATAGTGGATGTAGAGTGGTTGAAATGTTAATTGATTCTAAGTGAGACTAAAATTGGTTGATGTTGAGCTTATATCTCTGTAAGCACTCAACATTTATTACAAGTTTTTCAAAGGGTATTTGATCAATTTTTTCTTATTTCACATTGTTTCAAATTTGAGAACACTAAGTAGAGTAGAAGGTGATCTAGAAATCCATCCAAAGTGATTGTAGAAATTCTAGTAGTGACTCTACATCATTTTGTCTGATTTCATAAGGTGTTTATCACGAGCTAAGCTATGCAGTTTAAATTTTTTGTAAACCCTAGTTTCACATTATGGCATTGAGTTTGAAGAATGTAGAGGAAAGGAAGTTTTAAATGTTTAATTAGTGAGTAGTGAGGTCAAGTAACCCATTTTCAAAGCTATTCCTAATATTTCTTACAAGAAAGACCTTTCTAGTGCATTATCCATGATACCACCAAATGTTTTAATGGTGTAAGATGTTAGGATACGCTATAACTATAAAATTGGTAGCATTGGGGATATAGAGATTAGGGAAGCATATGGTGGACTCTATTATAATGGTTTACTAAAGGAATAATTCAAAATTATTGAGAAGAAAGGGTTGACATGAGCCTTGGATTTTCCAAATCTATTTAAAATAGAATGGATAAGGATAGTGCTTAGCCAAATTCATGATGGTTCATTATGGATGGACAATGGACCTGTTGGTGTTTGAAAACGTTACCCATTTCCAATTACCTTGATGAGAACAAAATGCATCTAGGGGCAGCTAACTCCCATTATCAACACATCCATTCAGACACCAGGCCAACTATAAGGCATGACCCTTCTTCTACTTCAGGCTCTGCAAAACCTAGGCGGGTAGACCTGCAGATTCTTTATATGGTACCAGTTGTCAAAGCATACACTGAATCTAATATGAAGCAGATAAAACCCTTATTTCTCTTGATAACTTATGAAATAACATATATCTACAGTAGCTAGATGCAAAATAATGAAATTCGTAAGCTGAGTGAGGGCATTCTGTTTATAGCTCTTCAACATGAAAGGGAAATTCATTTGATTAAAGATGTTGATTCAACAAAACCTCAAAAATGCAACAGTATAACCAGTGATCCTATAAATGATCAGTGCCTAATCCATTGGGCAATTCCATGAATTCAAAACATACATCTGTGACATCAGGACGTATCTCATATACCCAGACATCAGATCTATCCAACCACCTTGTGATTCAGACATCAATGTTCATTCAGGTCTCATTCTCACAAAATATCCTTCTCAAACAACCAGTAACCTTGTTTAAACATATCGAGCATTTACTTGGCCCTTTGGTCCAACAGCAAGATACATTAAACATACAACCTGAAAGGGATGCAAATGGGTCTCAAATCTTTGTTCCAAAACCACATAAGACTTACAGATTGTTGAGACAGGAGACAAAAACCAGAACAAAACTAGTGAGATTGTTGCTCATATGTATTCATTTCCTTGAAACTATACATTCAGATGCATAAGATTAAAACATGAAACAACCTAATATCTCAGAACTATCTATATTATCTCTACAATGCTGTTCACATGAGAGTTCTACTGAAGAAAATGGTGTCACAGTCATGGAAACATGTCAAAATAATGGAACCAATGGTCTCACAGTGCAAAAACTGGGATCCCAAATGGTATCACGGCAATGAACTTTTTTCTTCCCAGAAACTGGAACCAACTAGTTTCTTAGTGACGAAAACTAGAACCAATACAAAGTAGAAAGAAAGAAAGATATAGCAAGAAATGAATTCCCGGATCTGATATGCAATTGCCAAGTGTCCACTTGAAATCCAATCCTCTGTAACTGAAAAACCTCTTTCTTCTTTCATCCCTTCTGACCTAATTTTGTTTCATCATTAATCTGTAACAAACTTGCAAAATATCCTTGCCTAATGATGAAAACCCTTTACTTGCCAAAATATCTGATTGCCCCATAAAAAAGCCAGTGAAAATGAGTTTTTACTGAGTAAATCAGAACAAATTTGACCCTAACTGCATTTCCATTGCCTTCTACTGATATCCAGGTCATTATCTTGACAAAAAACAAATCTGAACTTCCTGGTATGAATATGGTTGCACTTTAGGTACCTGATAGAAAACCTCATGTAGTTCAAACTGACTGATACTTGTGCAAAAAATGACTCCAGAATCGCAAAGTTCATCTTCTCTCGATTTCGGCGATATATAACACTTCATATTTTGGTTACCGGAAGTGCCTGAAATTGCCATTTGAAAATGTCCCCTCTGGCTATAAAATGCTTAGGTCTGCAACTCATATTTAAAATTTCAAAAAGTTTAAAATACTCTAAAGTCCAAACTTTAGAATATATCCTTTATTTGATTTCAAAAGCCTGAACGTGACTTCAAAAAATGGGAAATAATAAAAATTATTTTTTTTATTTGCCTTCATATTTCCCTCTCCTTCCATCCGGGTCAACCAGCTTCTGCCACATGGCGCCCTTTGATTCACTCATGCTATGTTGCTATGGTAACTAGTGAGCAACTTTCGATAGCGACATAGCACCTACCATCAGATCTGTGCCACGTGGCGTGATCTGGTGCGATCTTGAGACCTGCTCGCCGCATGACCTTCTGTTCTCTGCCACATGTCCAGATTTAATTGGCCTGTACTGCCACCTCAGCACGCTAATAGAGTCACCATGTCATCCCCTGACCCGAGCCTACTGCTACATGTCGCAAGGTCGCTATCTCGCTATGGTAACCGGTGAGCACTTCCAGTTGGCGAGATAGCGACACCCGCTCGATCAAGACACATGTCACCATCTCCTTCCTCGGTCTATTTCCTGCCACCTCATCACGCTGGTTAGTTTGTTTAAAATATTGCTTTGTCATGCTGATGTCAGTCCACCACATTTAACCTGCATTAGGGTCAGACCCACCGCATGATTTTCATGCCTTCAAAAGGTTGTGCCTTTTAAGACACAAGCTATTCGCAATGAATAGTATTTAAAGATTGAAATATTTTATTTCCCAATACATGTGGGATATTACCTTTGATCATGGATTCTACGCATAGGTCTATCACTGCGAAGGCATTCTCCTTTTTAAAACATGCATTTCACTCCTTAAAAAATAAATTTGTGGGCTATTCTTCTTCCTGAGCCAATGAAAAAGGGACTTCTCCTCGCAAGATTCCAATCACCTCTTCATATATATTGACCCTTTGTAAATATGAAAGTGGACCTGCCAGCATATGTTCATATTGAGAAGTAAGGCCATCCACCTCAAGACCAGATAATATAGGTAAAGCTGCCATCTCAAGAGAATACTCAACATACTCTTTGAACAAATGCAGTTTTCTTGTACATTCCTTCAAGTAACCTAGACTTTCCAAGAGCAATGCTACCCAAGCCTCTTGTCTATACAATCCTGCAATAGAATCAAAGAATTTCTTGGCATTTCCATACTCCCTTGTAGAGAAATATTCACGGCCCATCCCACTTCCAACATGATGAACCATTCTGCTAGCATTAACCATCTTATGCTCCTACTCAACGGTGAAGTACATAGGCTTCACAAAGCATTTATAGGCCTAAATTTTTCAATAGTGCTCAAAATTGACCATGCAATTTTGAGCGCCAACAGGACCTATCAAAATTACTAAAAGGATAATCTATAGGGTTACTAGTTACCCAACCCTAGATCAACCTAAGACATTGAGAAGTGATTCAAAGGAGGTGATTAAGAAAAATACTCGAGTTGTATGGAATAAGAGAGGTTGTTGTAAGGGTTGTATCACACAAGTTCTACCAATCTAGTAGAATAAATAGTGTTTCCTATGTAGGTGTGGATGTGAGATACAAAATTGTTGAGAAAGATCACACATATGATCTAGCAGAGTTGCAATTGCAATAATTGATGGAGAACCTTAGAGAAATTAGAAAGACAAAGAGTGCACAATGTAAATTTGGTTCTATATTGATATGCATATTATTTTATGTTCAAAACACATTTCCTTCACTGAACACTATGGGATGGAAAAGAATAGATTAGTGGCAGTGTAGATTAGTGAATTTATCGAGCAATTAGGTGAGAATTTTGATTTTTTTAATGACAAGTTAGTTTGAAGATTTCAAGCAATCAATGAAGAAGATGTTGAGAATATCAGTGTCATTAGTAGATAAACATTATGATGATGTATGTTTTCTAGTGGATGTTGACTATACTTTTGCACAAGTTACTAAACTAGGGGTAAGATGGTTGAGACCCTTAAGGTATGAAATAAATGTGGATGAAGCCTTCGTAGCTATAACTGCAATACTTCCAGAAGAGGTGGATAAAGATGCTAAGGAATTTTGAAATTATGAATTGGAAAAGTCAAAAATGACAATGAAACTAAAAATTGCCTTAGTTATCAAGAAGAAGGATAGGCTGGTGAAGAAACTAAAGGCCAAATTTGGAGAGGGTATCGATTAGGAAGAAGAAGAAGAAGAGGAGGAGGATGAAGAGGAAGAATATTCTCAAGCACAAGCACCTCTTGCATTAACTCAAGGTATGGGTGAAGATCATTCAGAGGAGGAGGAGATTGGAGTAGCTAAAGGTGTTGAGGGAGAAGAAGTTGAGGAAGCACCTACTCTTGCCAAGCCAAAGAAGAGGAAGGATAAGGCCCAACCAGTAACAAAAGCCAAGAAGGTAGCTAAGCCAAGCTATCCCAGCGTAGTTACACCTACTACAAGGTCTTGTACATGTGCAACAAAACAAAAGGCTAAGGAAAAGACCAAACTAGTAGAGCAAGGAGGTCAAGAGCAGAAAAGACCAATAAGGAAATATGTGGCACAAGCCAAGTATGATGAAGAGAAAATAGAGTAAGATGATAATAGTCAATTTAAGGAGGTGAGTCACAATCTTCTTTTAGAGTTAGAAAATTCATGTGAAAATGTTAAAAATAGTGTAGACATATTAGGATTTACACATAGAATTTGATAATTTGGGTAAAGTGGAGAAAAATCAAGTGGAGGAAGCCACATATACTATGATGGAAAAATTCAAGACTACCCCACTAGAACTTGCCAACTCAATGCCAAAGATTTTATATGAAAGAGTTGAGCAAAAATGGTACTATTGTCTAAACTTGGAGAGATAAATTAGAGAAACCTCACTTGCACAAGTGATGCCTAAACTAAGTAAGGGTCAGATTGCTAAGGCCATGAAGAAATATGTTGTTAGTGTTAGAAAGGATAGGATTGTCATTGCACCAAAAGATTGACCTATTAATACCCAATACAACCAATAGTCTTATAGAACCATAGGAGATAGTTAAGACATGTCAAAAATCTTACAAGGGATACTAGCCCATTTCCAAAAATCCCCCTCCTAATGTCACTCATTGTGTCTAGCAAGATTTGAAACAATGACCAAGATTTGATACCAATTGTTAGAAAGGATAGGATTGTCATTGCACCAAAATATCAATCTATTAATTCTTGATACAACCAATAGTCTTGTAGAACCACAAGAGGTGGTTAAGCCATGTTGTGAATCCTATGAGGGATGTTGTCCCACTTCCAATAGTTAGGTTTGTACCTAAATACAAAGCTTTCAACATTTTACAAAATAATATTGAATATGTAGTTAAGAAGTCCACACGAATGCGAAAAGTAACTTATGGGTTGACTACAACAATGGAAGGTGAGGAAGAACCTATTGAAGTGAAGAATGATGAAGAATATGATAAAAATGATGACACTATTGAGGGAGGAGCAAAAATGCAAATAGATAACAAGGAAATAACTAAGGAAGAGCAACATGAAGAATAGAGTGTGCAAGACACACAATTGTCGAGTGTTAGTCCTTAATGTATAACAAGTATGGATACTAAAATAATCACTATTAAGGTTTTTTCTAATGTCATAGCTTAGAACATCAATCCCCTTACTAAGGAAGATCTCAAGAAGATATTAGATCAATCCACACTACAGGAAAAACTTTGTGATAATCTTGTACTAGTTAGTGTGGATGAACTACAAAAGATAGTGATTGATATTGCAAGGGAAAAGGTGAATCCATAAGAACCACCTTATATCATCCCTCCAATCACTAATGTACAACCTTTGGTCCAAATACCAAAAGATACATCTAACAATGTTGATACAATTGCCAAGGTTGATATAGTAGAGAAGAGCATAGTAAAAACACAAGTTGCTACTATAGAACAACAAGAAATAGGTCAAATAGACTTATCTACACCTACAACACAAGATCAAGGTGCAAGCCAAGTCATTCTGGAAGTCAAGGGAAAGCCTGAAGAGTTAGAACTAACACCTAAGGTGAAGGAGCAAGTTTCCATCCAAGCCTTGGTAACATTACTATCATCTGGTACTCCTTCCACTACCATTCTTAAAAAGCAGAGCATAGACGCAACTCAGTTGTAGATCTCAATGCCGAGCTCGAGTTCATCAAAAGTAGAGGAAGTCATATAGTATGGAGGTGTGGGACTCTATGAATATATCATTCTACCCAAGTATGAATATGATACGATGACCATAGAATAGGTGGGCATACTCTAACAAGCCCTAGCAAGGAAGAAGCATCAAGAAATGCTTAGAAGGGAGCACATGCAAAAGAAGGTACTATAGGATATAAAAGACATCTTTTTAGATGCATTTAGTCTACCAAATCCTAATGAGACCAAGCCACTAATGGAATAGCTGATACACATAGTGGAGAAGGTCAGTAATAAAGACCTAGATACTAATATTAAATTTTTAGAATGGTTAGAAAAGGAGTTCCAAAATAGAATGAATGAAAAGATATTAGGTGACATAACATTGACACAAGTTGCATTGGAAAATAAGGTTGAGGATGTGAAGAAGGTAGTTGAGAACATATTCTCATTGTACACTAAATTATGCAATTTATCACTCTTCACCCAAGAGACCAGAAGTCACATTTTGAGCCTAGAGAGCCACGTCAATGCATTAGGTACAAAGTTGCCTATGAATCCATCTTAGAGTGAGAAGCACTTGAGGGCATTGCTTCAAACCCAGAGTTAGTTAGTTGCATTATCAGTAGATGAGGCCAACATAAGGGCCAAACTAATTAGCATCTAGACCACTCTCACCCCCCATATGGAAATTTTGCACAAGGAACTAGGCTATGCTGAAACCCTAATGAAGAAAGACCCAAATCTTTCTACACTAGATGGTCTAGTCCACCTTGCTACCAAGCTAGATAACCAAATAAACTCATTGGATGTAGCTTGCAACATAATATTTGGTGTCCATAAATCTTTTATGGAAAACACACTATAAGTGTATAGCCCATTGACATAAGTTTCAAAAAGGGGGAGAATAGGACAAAGGGGGAGACATATTTTGGGGCAAAGTAATAAGAATTTTGGAGATATAAGGAGAGTGAGAAATGAGGGAGTAAGAAAAGGGATAGAGAAAGTCAAATCAAGCTAAGGGGGAGCAAGAACAAGCATAAAATAGAGCACAAAGTCAAAGAGTATTAGATGAGACATATTTACTAAGCATGAGTAAAAAATTTTGGATATAGAATAGACATATCAACTCAAGGGGAGTTATCAGATTTTGAGGTATCTAAGTTGTTACAAAATTTTGAAATTTTGAAGTTTTATATATAATCCAAGTTATAGGTATGTTATGATTGTGATATTAAGTATTATTAATGCATAATCAAGTGTTTTTGATAGTCATGTCGAAGGGGGAGATTGTTGATCTCAAATTAGTTTTGACAAGTGAGTGTCAACACACTTAAGTTATTTACTTAGTTCATGTCAAACTAGTACTACATGCCAAGCACAACATGTATATTATAGAACATGCCAAGTTCATAGTGAGTGCCAAGCCACTCAAGTTCCAATTAGATAGTGTGTGTCAAATGATTTAAGAGTCAACTAAATAGTGGATGGCAAGTGATACAGATGCTGAGTCACAAGTAGAAATATTAGTGGATGTTGAGTATTAGAGACTTCAGATGCCGAGTAAGATAGTTTTAACATTTATTTTTTGTAATGGCACAAACAACTATGTAAACCATTTTTGAGCTAACTTAAGGATGAATTATGATATTTTGGAGATAAGGACAAATCTTAAGTTGGATTCCCTATGCAATTACATGTAGCCAATCCAAAAATGGGAAGGATTAAGTGAAAAAATTGATGAATCTTAGTCATAGATTCATACCTAACCCTAAGTAACCAAAGTATTCTTAAGGAGGAAAAACCCTAAACATTTTATAAATTTTGAAGGAGAAAAGAGAGAAGTTTGCATGTAGAACATTCATGATGGCTAATGAGTTATGATCTAATACAACATTGCAGAATCAATTAGAGTAGAATAGAGGAAAAAGAAGTGTATACAAAAAAGAGACATTTGATCAAGAAGGATCAAGAAGAAAATTGTTTAGAGGTGATTTGTTATCAAGAAATAAAGTGCTAACCATAGGATCAAAGTTGAGACATTTTAACAGGTTATTTCAGTCAAAATATCTTAATAGAGTAGTCCTAATAGGCTATATTGAAATCTTTTAATAGGGTTCTTACTTAGTTGTGAGTTAAAGTCCTTTAGCAAGGCACACTTCAAATAGGGTGTTGAAATCCTCTAACAAGGTGAGACCTAATAGTCTTTGTAAGCCTTTAATAGGGTAGACCTTTCCTAGGGTAGATCATGTCTCATGATCAAAATATTGTAACCTTCATTGGATACACTTTATTATTGTAGTAGTGAAGATTTGTGGGTTCCATCCCCACCCCAGTTCTACCTTTTCACTTGAAGGATTTTTGGGTAATCATATTTGGTGTCATATATGTGTGAATGTTTACTTGATTACATGTTTTAGATGTATATGCTTTACATTTTATTTCAGTTTATATATTGAATGCATGAGATGGATTTGTGGTGAAAGTTTTATGGGTTCAAGTTTAAACTATTGATTCACCCACCCTCTCAGAAGTTTACCTTTCCTATTGTAATTCCAACAACTGATATTATAAGCAATGAAAGATGCACTATGAATAAACTAATAGATCTCTACAAAAGGCATCCTATAGAGAAAATCTTGGACAACAAAAAATTGATTATGAGGACATTTTAGAATGAGATGAAATAGAGATTTAGAATTGCCCCTGCAATTGTTGATAGATTTAGGAGTGATATATGTTTTATAGTGGATATTGACCTAACTTATATTGAAGTAGTAGAACCTCGAGAAATATTTCTTGAGCCCCTAGGTTATGACTTAAGTAATAATGTGGCTATTGGTTATATTGACTTATTACTAAAATTTGATATAAATCAAGCATCATATAGATTTAGAATGTATAAGGAGATGACTCATTCAACCTACCAGGCATCATTAGGAAAGAAACCTCATAAGAAGATTGCATATATAATGAGGAAAGCACTATTTGAGGTCGGTATGTTAGAAGAAGAATCACAGGTAGTTAGATAAACAATCTTTGGACTAAAACAAATTGGTGAACAAGGTATAATGTATGTGATACCTCTATTAGTTGGCCAAATATTTGGTGTATCTATTGCAAAAATTCCTATAGAGAAAAGAATCCCTTATGCTACTGCATTAACTGAGCAACCAAGTGAACCCAAGAGGAAGTCTAAAAGGTTAATATAGAGTCACAAGTCTAAAACAGTTAAGAAATAAGCTACTAGACCAAAGAAAAGAAAGAAGACATTGTTGATAATTGAAAACTCCAGTGACAAAGAAGAAGAAGAAGAGGAACAAGAAGAGAAACAACCAAAGAAAGTAATTTTTTCCAAGTAACCAACATGTAAAACAAGGTAACCCTAGAAACTAAAGATAAAGAAGATTAACACAACCAATATTAATGAAGGGAACTTTGGGCAAATGAATAATTTTTATGATTTGGATAGTGATATTGAGAAAGAATAGATTGATATCTCTACTATGAGATATATGATTCTAAATAACTTGAAACTTGAAGATAATAAAGGTTTTATCAATCAAAATTCTATGATAGACTTATAGAAAAGAAGGAACTAGTTAAGGAAGAAAATATGGAACTTCAAAAATCAATGATAAGAACTATGTCCAAGAATGAAGATGAAGAAGAAGTAAAGAAATTGATGGGTAAACTAGCACCCTATCTATGGAACAAAATGAGGCTTATCCTATTTATGGGTGGTGATAAGAATGTAATAAGAAGTGAAACTATTAAAACTATAAATAAATGATGATGGAGGTAGAGGAAACTCTTACCACCAAAGAGAAAACTTAGGAAGTATCAATAAGTGGTGATACTATGCAAATTGATCAAACAAGTGTCACAATTAACATTGATGATAATCCTTTTGTAAGTTATGATCAGCTTGAGTCCCTTTCTAAAGATATTCAAGATTAGTTGAGACTGATTGAGGAAGAGAAAAGACAGCTAGAGGAAGAAAATAAGAAGATTGAAGAAGCCAAGATGAAATTTCTTGAAGAGGAAAAGAAGAACAAAGAAGATGAAAAGAGGGGAAAATAATAAAAAAAGAGAAAAAGTTGGAAGGAGAAAAGAAAGATAGAGAGGAGAAGGAAGAAGAAGAGAGAAAATCAAAGAAAGTAATAGAGAAGAAATAAAAGAAAGATGAGGTAAAAGCATCTAGCTCATCTTCTCCTATATCTCTTGCTAACCTTATAGGTGATGATGATGATCAATCTAACTTGATCTCATCCTTGAAAAAATTATTTAGAAGAACAAAAAGGTCAATACTTTATAGAGAGCATTAATGGAGGTGACTGATAGATTGTACAACACCTTCATAGCCAAACATATTGAAGCATACCCTGAATAGAGAGTTCAAGTAGTTGTAATATCATTTGGTGATGAATTTACGAATTTATTAAATTTTGCTAATTGTAAGGCTCAAACTTTAGATAATGTTAATCTTTTTAGCACCATTTATATAAATATTTAGAATGGTGTGTTGATTTGTGATACTTGTATCAAGGAACTCTGAAGATGTCAACAAGTTGGAAAGGTATTATACATCAAATTTAATTTATCTCATAATTTGACCAAATATTTCTATAGAAAGATCCAAGGGAAGTTGAGTGAGCTAGAATCTCTAGCTAGTTAGACAACAACCCTCTTGCTTAGTTGATGGATTTAAAGGACAAGTTACTAGTGTTCACATAGACATAGGGAAACTGGAATTTGAAAAAGAGCTAATTTTGAGAAGACTCTCAAAATTTAGAGAATTTATTGCTACAAAGATATCCACTATTGAGAGACAGTTGGAAAAATGTATCAAAGCAAAGGACACTTATGCAAATTTCACCTACTTCAACCTTAATGAAATTGAGATTTCATCATATGCCTTATGTGCAATGCTCACCACTATTGAAGAAACAAAGGACACTCGGGAGAAATGTATGAATAGTTTGAAGGAAAATTTTGATGATTGTATGAAAATATTAGTAGCTTGAGGCAGAAAGATAGTGTTTGACAACATACAAACAACATTTTTTTTGATAGTTTTTGGACTTTCAGACCTTTTTCATTGATGTCAAAGGGGGAGAAGTTTTAGAAGAAAATTGTGTAGTAAGTTATTAATGTAGCAATCATATCCAAAGGGGGATAAATTGAGTAATTGAGCATTTGCAATATTAATTATATGTAATGTAATAGATGATAAGTATTATAAGTCTTGTTAAGGTTTTGTCACTTAGCCAATTTTACTTACTTTGTTGCCATCAATGCAAACAAGGGAGATTATTGATAGTTAGCTATATGTAGTGATGTATTATTTTTCATTAATAGAAAGACATGATGTACATACTTGTAGAAAACCTCAAAAATAAAGATACTTAGCTTTTGGTACTTAGAAAATTGTCGAAGTATGAAATTGGTTTACAATATTACACTATTTTATATGTAAAATGTTTCTAATGTCATATTATGAGTAGAAAGGATAGATGGAGATAGTATACATGTTGATGATGATTTCTATAAACTCAGACATTATTACAGACTATATGAAAAAAGATATTCACGATTTACCAATGAACAAAACAACATAATTAAAAGTAAAGGAATTATTTTATTTAGAAAATAATTACTTAACCAATTAGGGGTAACATCCTAGATGTTTACTCTAAGTTGGAAAAGTATATTGTGGTCTTAGCCAACCTAGAAATAATTTGTGAAAATGCATGATATTTATGCAAAGGATATCTTGCGAGATTAAGTGTGCATTTTGATATGAAAAGTGACATGTGAACTTTTTATGAAGTGATATATGTGATGTTTTTGAGAGCTTGATTTTGTGATCCTAGATTAAGCCAAGGTCAAAGATCAGTTGAGAAGAAGTTACAACAGCTATACTTCTATATTTGAGGAACTTAAAGTTTAGTTACTTGTTTGGGTAGTGAGATCTTCTTATAATTGGAAGTGCATGTTTGGGCAGTGAGCTCTTCTTGCATCCATTGTACTACAACTCTTAATAGGGTTGGAATCTCCTAACAGTGATTAAAAGTCTCCTAACATGGACTTTATATACTAAATTTTCTCATTGACTCCTAACAAGGTCCATTCTCTAACAAGGAACATATATATTAATATACCATCTAGTGGGTATCATCCCCACTGAGTTTTTCCCTTGGCCAGGGTTTCCTCCGCCCCCCCCCCCCCCCCTCCTTAGTATTCCCTATTTCTAACAACAAATTAGTAGAAAGTCCTTGATTTCACAAAGTTATCATTTGATAAAAAATAATGGCTAGCCTATTCTACCATAGAATCTAACTCTCTTCCTTTAAAATCCACCACAATCAATTCTAGGCTAGGCATAGGAGGTTCTTATGGATTTCCTTCTTCTAATTCTACAATAGTAATGAACACTCTAGTGAGCTTCTCTTCTCCTATATGTAGAGGAGATTGAGAAGGTGTGTAATCTTCTACTTGTGACACTTGCTTCCCTTCTATCTTTTTTCCTCTTATGCCTTGGCTCTTCAAGCCTTTCTTCCAATTGAGATTATTTTGTCATAACAACACTAGTTGATCCAATTACTTGATTTCCTTTATCAACTACATGCTCTTTGTTCTTGATTATGTTGTATCTAGGCTTCCTTTAGATAACCAATTGTCCTAATCCTATGATAGGAATAAAAGACAACCTCTTCATTACTTTTAGGATGAGTAGTGATAAGAAAATCCTTCTTTTCATTCATTGCATCCACGATCTTAGAGAAGGTCATCATTAATTTGTTCACTCTATCTACTAATGTCTTTTCATCTTTCAGTGAGCTATAATCATTCTCAACATACTTTATGAATTCTAAAACCCTAGCATACACTCTCCAATTTTCTTTCTTGATTTCTTATTCATAGAGAGAAAGTTCATTCCTTGGGAAATAGAATTGATTCTTGCGAGCTCTAGTCCTGGCCCTCTATTTGAATATTTCAAAAAAATCCTCACTATCATTAAATCTAACATGAGACCACCATTTTGCATGGTCTTAAAATTTCTTACAAGAATAATCAACCACCCTTTGTAATTATAACTTGATAAGCCATAGTGCATGATGGAATTATAGAGCCCCTTGACCTAGAAGTTAATTCCATCTCCTCCAAACCACCTGTTTACCATAATATCTCAGCTATCCCTACCTTAAGAGGTACTTGGTAGGGGAGCACATGTGGAGTTCCTTGGAATCCATATATTCTAAAAACTATTGACACTAGATATGGTATGATATTTTCCCAATTGTGTGAAACCTTTAGATTGTTAGGGTTATCCATAGGCCTAATGGAATCTAATAATTCTTTAGGTATCCTAGGATTATCTTTCAGCAATAAGCTTCTAACCCTAGATGAAAAATATCTATCAAATCTTACAAAACTAGGCTCCTCTATATCTCATGTAATGTCTGCATTACATAATTGGACTGATAGTGACTCTCCATCATGCTCTCTTGTTAACACCATTTCTCTCTCAAAATATGTAACTCCTTTATACAGAAACATATGCATCAACAAAGAGTAAAAACTAAAGGCCTTTTCAATCTTCCCTTTTCCAATCCTTGTCAAACCAATATAAATTTCTTTAGCTTTTAATGAAGAAAAATGAAGAAAAATATCAACCCCATAGGATGAAGTTTAAATCATCATATAGATGAACTTTATTGCATAAATTATTTTTCATCTTCACCAAACAACTTGCACAAAGTCATGTATATGTTTATAGGTCTAGAATTGAAAAATTGCTTCTTGAAAGGTTCCTTGATTGAGGATGTGACAAATGTTAGATTTCCAATTGTAGCTAAATGTCCTCTTAATGCCCCTTGCATGATCTGATCTTTGCAAGATTTATGTGATTTTTCCGAACCCTAAAAATCAATGACCTTGTGATATTCTAAAACAAGGTCCATCCTAAACACTCCCCATATTTCTTTAGGAGTAATTTTTGCCAAAAATTCTCCATTTATCCCTCTCACCATCCTAGCTATTGGATCATAATTTTTGGATATAGAAGTCAAAGGTCTAAATCCAAGAAAACTCTGGGAACTAACAATTTACCTAGGTCAAAAATCCAATTATTTCCATGTGGGGCGAATAATTTTCTCTTCAAAAACCATTTTTTGAAAAGTTGTAATCTTGTTTTAGATGTCATTGCATCTCAAGTCCAATTCCCTTTATCATGTAAACCATCTACAACTTACAACCTAGGTTTTATGGGAACTAACTTCTTTATTTGGGAAGATTCATTGGTAGATTCACTTAATTATTCTAATAAATCATTGTGAATATTTCTACTGGCATATCCAGTCTTCCCAAAAAAAACCCTTCTTTGGAGGCATAATGAATGACAATGAAAATACCCATATTTTTATCTATATGCATAGAAGAAATAACTTGGCCCTTTCACTTCTTCTCTAAAAGATATGATGGGTTGTTGACTTACAATAATTCATGGCTTAGCAAGACAAAGTAATATGTTTTTTGGAAGGTACCAGGCTCCAAAATTTGAGAAAATCTATTTGCAAGATAAATTTTTTGATTCTCTTCATTACATTCCTTGTATCAATTCACATGAGAAGTGTTTAAATTCCCATAATTGTATTGCAAATAAAATAGAGAGGCATTCCCTTTCAAATTTGAAAACTAGCCATCGATTCATAAAAATTTGACAATCAGGAGATAAAACACAATTTGGCCCAACTTCAAGTTTTTGATTTGGTAGTCAACCCAATTAAAACTTGACATATGTACCTTTCTCCACCTTACTAGAAACTTGCATATTACTCATATGTGTGACTAGACATGTGTCAAGCTCTTTCTATGTCACTATAGATAAAGGTTGAGCAGTTCCCCTTAGTGATATAATGACAACCTTTGATCTATTGTGCATTTGAAGATTAGGGTTGAAACTTCAAAACTCTTTTGAAAGTGGGGCACCATGCTATGTGTCAATCTCTGCTATGTTTCCAAGAATAAAGACCTAGCAACTCTCATTAGTGTCAAAGTGACATCTATGAATCAACCTTTAATCCGATGACAAGAACAAAGAAAACATATTACAAATAAAATGGGCCCACCAAACACGTGCCCTATTGTTGCTATGTTGCCAAGGCTAAAACCCATGTAACTTTCTATGGTGACAAAGCAACCTCCATCGATCTGATAGTGTAGAAAAAACACCTTTTCTTCATAGAGTTTATCTCCATGGTGAATTAATTTATGATAGTTGGACACACTTATTTCCAATTGGAATATGTGACAAATTTTTGTGAGGGCTGGACCACCATAATCCACGTGTCTTTATGTTGCTATGTCACCAAGGATAAAGAATGAGCAACTTCCTTTGGTGATAAAGTGATGACCATTGATTGATCAACTGATCTATGATGATGATCCTATTTGAAACCTTACCTTTTACTAGGTCTTGTTGATAGATGCCATCTTGTCCCTATGTTGCCAAGAGTAAAAACCCTTGTAACTCATGTTGGTGACAAAGTGAAAACCCTTGATGTTAAGGAATATCAAGGGCCCTCATAACTTGGTTAATTTTCACACATAAAATTTAACCCACATAATATTTCAAATAAAAGCTTGGGTTATAATTTCAAGCTAAGACTTAGGGTGAGGTAAGGTAACACAAATAAATTTAAAAGATGCCTAAGAAAATAAAAAGGGGTTTTCAAATGGTTGTCAAAAATTTCCATCGCATTTATTTAAAAGGCATACCTCGTGAACCTAACTTAAGGACTTAGGTAAAAACTTACTATTGGAACAACAATAAAAAATTAGGGATTATTTAGGGCAAACAAAGATTCAAAATCACACAATCCCAATTTTGAATGTAAACTAGATTTTCACTAGAATATTTCAAAAAAATTAATATGTGAAAAAATAGGCCAATAGATCAAATCATAAAATCCAATAACTAAAGATTTCCATAGGAGGGACATGAGTATCCTATACAGATTGGATAGGGAGACTTTCATTGAGGTCTTTGACCTAGAAGTGACTATAAAAAAAGGCAATTGAAATGGAGAAGATGGTTGAAACCTTTAAAATTTCTAAGAATTTCTTCACTCGAAGAGTCATGAAGAGGCACTTTCTCAAATAAAAGTTGAAGAAGAGTGAGATGCGAAAGAAGGTAGGAGACCTAATGTCACTGGAATTATTCTACAAGTATTTCAGGTACACAATTTTTGGGATAAACAAGGTGATAGAAATTGATGGTACAAATAATGCCCTAGGCTAAATATATATCATTGCTTTGGATATCTAGGATCCCAATCATAATGTTGGGTATGATTTTGTGGAGTATATCATCAATAGGATGCATGATGAGATTGTTGCAACTCAGAAAGGAGAACTTGGGAATTGTATATTCTTCCACTACTCATTGCTGATGCACATCATTTTATACAAGAAAATAGGGCATATCAATCTAGAATTTATTTAAGCTACTAAAGAAGATGGAGAGAACTTTCCTGTGGAGATGTGGAATCACTTTTGCCAAAGGTCTTATCCTTATGCTAGTGCTATTTCTTTTTACAATGACTTTGTTTTTCCTTTTACAAACATGTTAGTACATATATCTAAAAGAGTACCTAGAAGTGTAAGAATGCTAATAAGACCATCTACTTTCCTAAATGAGGATAGGGTACTTAGTCATGATTGGGATAGTTTGTTTCCATTTGAAAAAATTTCAATAACAAGGGTTTTCGAGTGTACATAGCCCCCTCATGTATTGCCAAAATACATCCTTGAAAGATCAGGACAAATAGAATTCTTTTGGAAATTGTTAATAATGAATAAAGAGTATCTGGGTCCTATTATCAAGAGAGGCTCTTTTGTAGTGAGGAATAAAAAGATATGTGACTTTTTGATAGGAAAAGATTCTTTAGAAGAGATTGACCAGTGTATGGAAGAGTTTAAGCTTCCCTTATCCCCTACTAGGACCTATGATCCAAATTAATTGGTGAGGCATGCTCTAAAACAAATGAGAATGTATACCCTCCCAAGAAGAAAACAAAATTGTGAAGAGGAATACATAATGAATTGTCTCGAGACAAAGGTTTGTAGAGATAGAACCCAAACATGGAGTAGGACAATCAAGAATGAAGAATCCATGAAGGTAGTTGATCCATCATTTCAAGGTTTCTAGCATGAGGCATCCTATTTAGATAGATATAATAGGTGTCGAGACAAGTTTGATTAGATAATGGAACAAGTACGTATTGAAATTAGGGTAGAGCCTCAAATCCCTCAGTAGGAGGATTTCATAACCATTTAGGTTAAAGATGACCAACTAGAGAGTTCCTCATGGGAAAAGGGGAGAAATAAATAGAAAATGATTGAAATTCTTGATAAGGTTAGAGGAAAGGCATTGCAAATTTTTCCAAAAGGACTAATTTTTTTGATATAATAAGACACAACTTCTTGTTAAAGCAAGCTAGGGAGAATGAAAAGATCCCAAATAAGACTAAATTACAAATTTAGATGTTAGATGAGAAAATCATTCAAGCTCAAGAATTCATGAAAGCTAATGAATTCATCAAATAAGATGAATTCAAATCTTTCTTATACAAAGTTAAGTGGAATGAGCTTACTTTACAATTGCAACTGGGTAATTCCCTTGAGAAGATTACATCATTGGTGAAAAGGTTGTAAGATTATGATCCTAGTAGTGAGAGCCTCATAGTAGAAGAAGCCAAAGAGATTGTAGCTAGGAGTGAGATGCTTCTCTTTCTAGGATGGGAGCTCAACTCATCCTTTAAATTAGATCAAATTAGGAAACAAAAGATGTCAATCTGTTTTGAAGGGACCAACATTGTTAGGGAGTTGCAAGGTTCTGGTGTCAATATTAATAGTAAGACAATGGCTATATGGAGCATGACTCTTGAGTAAAATAAGTTGACTCTTATTTAAATAAAGTAATCCCCCCAATGAAATGTGATATTTTGGAATTCCACTACTATATCGAGTGATCAAATTCATAATCTCTAAAATACAACATCATTCATGGGGAAGAGGAAAATGGATTTGTTAGAAGAACAACTATTTCAAACATACATCATATCCATTGATGCTAGGAAAAAGTATGAAGAAGAACTAAAAATGACTTATGTCATAGAACAAGGGGTGACTACCTTAGAAGAAGAAACAAGAAGCCATACAAATGTTGCAAAGCCTATCTACAGAGGTAAAACACCAAGAGACCCAAATAAAAGCTAATGTAGCAAATGTGGGAGAGAGCCAACATATGGAAATTCATGAATGGGATGGTGCCAAGGAGGTGGAAGTCAAGACATCTTAGAGCTTGATGATGCACAAGATAGGTGCCTTATAGATTGTGTCACAAAATGTGCATAGCAGTTACATCTCACTGCAAGAAGCTGAGTTCCAATGCTCAGAAGCATTAGCCCTTTTATCCCCTTTATTCACAATATGGGGTTCATATACACAATTATTTAATAGCTTGGTTCCTCCATTATCCCAAAAGAAGGAGTTACCTAACATAGTAATTATTAATGCTAGAAAGATGGTTAGTAAAGTGCAGGAGTTGCATGGGTTTTTTTCAAGAAAAATGCAATTAATATAGTGTAAAATGAAAAGTATCGCTACTGGGATTCCAAAATTTATTCCTACCATCCTAGATGTTGATGGAGTAATCAAAGAATGGAAAGAATGGTCATCCTCTTTTGAGGATATTTTGAGACATCCATGTTTTATGGTTTTTTACAATAATGAGATAGATGTAACAATTGTTCATGATATGATTGACTTTCTATTCATAATAGAATAAGATATGAATAAGGTCATAATAGAGTTAAGGCTATAACTAATACAAAGTGGAACAAAAATATTGGTGAATTAGATATCATTTGGGATGCCAGACGACCAGATGTGGATACTGACATTGGCATCTAGGAAACTGTTGCTGATATGAAGGCTATACCATCTATTGATAGCAACTAGGCAATGTAGGGATACAATTAGAGGTAGAGGAAGAGAAAGGAAAGGAAAGTGATAGGAGTATGAAGACTAACAAAATTTTCTAAAATAAACCTCCTGATAAGTGCCACCTTCTAGTTTTACAACTGCATCCAAAGTTTTAATCCAATACAAAGAATGTCTGAATGTAACTGAATATAAAATATCTTTGTTTTTGCATTCCATTAGAATTTTGACATGTGTCCTCCCATTTGAAGCTTATTGAAATCCTTCCTATAAAAGGATTTCCAAGATGTGGAGTTGAGGTTCAAAATCTATGTAATTTTTAGTGTTATGCTATTTTACATTTAGTCCAATCAATATTTATGTCAAATTCTATGTATTGTCTTAATTTTTCATACTAAGAATACAATTGAATCCAAAATGACAAGTTGTCATGTCTTGAAGTATTCTTGAGTTTATACTAGTAATGTATTAGTTTTCAAATAATATTAATACAAAGAAAAGTCCTACCATATATGTGTCTCTAAAATTTGTTTCCACTTTCATATGTTTGAAATTTTAGGAATGAATGGAGAAGGTTCATTTATTTTAATGTAGCTTGGATGGGTTGTATGTCTTTTAATTGATTGCTTTAAATTCAAGGAGTTAAGTAAATGCTTTCATTCAATTGATAGGGTTTCTAGGTGTATGCGAAGGATATTCATGAGAATGAAATTAAGGGGTAACTACTAATAGAATTAACTGTAAGACAATTGATTAGGTAAAAGTTTTGTTGGGTAGACTCTACATACCAATGGATAGGGCACTGATCATCAATTTAGATGCAAACTATCAAAGAAATCACATGTTTGTGTAAAGCACAAATTTATATCAAATTAATGTTACTTTACTATTTGAAGATTTAAAGTACTGGTCATTACTTATTTGCAATAATTCTTTGTGTGTCATAGTTAGCTACTATAATCAAGAATTATTTGCAAAGTTAAGAAGAATTGTGAGCATTTCTTCTATAGGGGATAGTTTTAAAGAAAAGAATATCAATGAGTGAATTGTGAAGAAAATATTAAGCATCCAATCATTACAATCCCTAAGGTGCACCTGCCTAAGCCCTATAGAGCCTAAAGTGGAGAAAATCCATGTAATTTGTTAATGTTGGTCCATATTTGAAGAGATTTTAGTTGAATATAGGAAGTAGTTAACCCTTCAACTAAATCATTTTCCTCTACATCCTAGTATTAGGTCCTTTTCATCCTAGTAGTTTTTAAACACCAACAAAGTAAACCTAGCAAATCATTGGTAGTACATCCCCAGTCACAAACAAAGGCACTCAAGTCACATACAAAGAAACATGAGTCACAAACAAAGACACTTGATTCATAGATAGAGGCACTTGAGTTATAGTTTTTGGAAATTTAAGAGAGCAACTAAGAGTGGAGGAGTGAATCAGTTACCACAAAAATAAATCCTTGACCCTTAGATGTCAATACAAACTTCCATTGTTCATGCAATACTAACTAGCTTGATTAACATTAGAATTTTACCGTCACTTAGTTAACATTGAAATATTAAGATTATTAATCTATTTTAAACTTTAGTAACTTATTTGTAGAAACATAAAGCATAAGAAAATCAACATGAACACAAATGATACCAAGATTTAACATGAAAACCCAATTTGGAAAAACCACCTTACAACTAGTCACAATAATTTTCACTCTTATGAAGTGAGCCCTGTTAAAGATTATAAAACATATTATTAAGTACACTCTTTTTAGAGGATTTAGATTATCCTATTAGGAGTGGCCTAGTAGAGGTCCTCAAAAAATTCAATCATGAAATGTCACCTTGTTAAAGGATTTACAATTGAATGTTAAGTCAACTCTATTAAGAAATTTCTTTTCTATTACAAAGGTTAGAAAGAAACAATAATTTGTGCCAATTTATGAAGAAACTTCCTTTATATATTTAGACTTCTATTTTGGTTTGACCTCTAGATCCTTCATGATCATATGTTTCTTTGTAGTTTATCTTCCACACTTTCTTGCTTTGTCCTTTTGTCTTTTCTCACATAATCATCACTTTTATATTCCACTTATTTCATTTCATCTCCTCAACTTGACCTTTCTTATATATCATTATAAGCTAGGAAAATTTAGCTTGAATAACCTTTCAAAACATCAAGAAACATCCAAATAGTCAGCCTCAATTAATAAAATATTTGACAATTTCATTTTTTTGTCACTCAATCAATATTAAGACTATGTACTTAGTTGACACTATAACCTCTCATTGATTGACCACTTGGTCAATGTTGTTCTCCTTTGATGCTTGACCACTCAGTTGATACTGCAAGTAAGAATTTTTTCATTAACCAACTGCTTGATTAATACTTTAAAGTATTCATTACCTGATTGCTCAGTTAATATTGAGATACACAAGGTTAATACTACAAAATTTAAATTGCTTAGTTAACATTGATATTTGTGTAAACATCAATAAAAAAATATAATTGAATAATTATTTCCAACAATAATTAGATCATCCAAAGGAGCCCAAGAAAAGGTAGAAGATCACAAAGAACCAAGTTCAAGGTCAAGAAAGAAAGATCCAAAACTTGTAAAATATGTTAGAAGACATCATGCACCTAAATAAATAATTGGAGGAGAGACAGATGACATAATGACAAGGAAAAAATTAAAAGGTACATTCTTACTTAGTAAATTTGAGCCTAGATCTATAAAAAATTCTTTAGAAAATGAAGGTTAGATAGAGGCAATGAATGAAGAAATTGAGAAAATAGAAAATAGTAATATTTGGTCTTTTGTACCTAGATCCAAGGATAATAATGTGATTGGTAAAGGATAGTATGAAAAGGTTATGCTCAAGAAGAAGGTATTGACTATGGAGGAACATTTGCTCATGTTGCAAGACTTGAAGGAGTTAGAATACTTCTAGCATATGCTACACAAAAGGGATTCCAAGTATATCAAATGGATGTAAATTCAACTTTCTTGAATGAAATACTGGAAGAAGTCTATGTTGAGTAGCTTTAAGTTTTCATTGATCCAAGAAAAAGAGAAATGGTATGTAAACTTCACAAAGCTTTACATGTATTGAAGTAAGATCCTAGAGCATGGTATGAAAGGCTGCATGAATATCTAGTAAGAATCAGTTTTGAAAAGACAAATGATAATAGTAATTTTTATACAAAGGAAGAATCACAGGACAAGAAATTTCTTGTAGAAATATTTGTAGATGATATCATATTTTGGGGACGTGAGATGTTATGGAAGTCATTTACTAAGGAAATGAGGAAAGAGTTTGAAATGTCTATGTTTGGAGAGATAAAATTCTTTGTTTCTCTACAATTTTGTCAAATTAAGGATGGTATATTGACCAGTCAGTAAAAGTACATCAGGGAAACATTAAAAGCATTTGGAGTGGAAGACACCTATGTCTACTGAACATAAAATTTCAAAGAATGATGATTCAAAGGAGGTGGATCAGACTACTTATAGATCAATTATTGGAAAACTTTAGTATGTGGTACACACTAGACCTAATATTGCATTGGCAGTTGCCATTGTTGCAAGGTTTTCTACAAATTCTAAAGAAAATCACATGATGGTAGTAACAAGAATTATGAGGTACCTAAAAGAAACTAAAGAATATGTTTTATGGCATAAGAAAGGAGGAAATATTGAGTTAAGAACCTTTACTATTGTAGATTGGGCAAGAAACATTGATGACAGAAAAAGCACTAGTGGAAGAGAAATCTTTCTTGGAAAGAGATTAGTATCTTGTACAAGAAAGAAGCAAAATTATATTTCTCAATCAATAGTAGAGGTAGAGTATGTTGCTACAATAGTCAATTGTTCTAAAATAATATGGACCAAGCAATTATTGTTAGGAATGTAAGAACAAATCAAGAAACCAATTGATATCTACTATGATAACATAGGTGCAATCAATATATCCAAAATCCCTATGATGCACAAACACAGAAAACACATTGCAATTAAGTATCATTTCCTAAGGGAATTAGTTCAAGACAAAGAAGAGAGATTGGAATATATGAATAGCATGGAGTAGATGTTAGATATATTTACTAAGGCTTTACCTAAAGATTAATTTATGTATCTAAGAGGTAAACTAGGGATTATTCCCCTATCTAATGCTCACTAAAGAAAAAGATAGTGATGCATCAACCAAGTTCCATTGAAGATCTACCAAGTTGATTGAGATTGTCACACTTCAAGTGTGAAACGCAAATCATATTGCATGTGAATCAATAGAAAAGATACATAGAAACTTCAAATTTTATAACTATTGGTCATTCCCCCTCCCCCCCCATCTAGCCCATTACTGATATCTGATCATAGGAACCTTCAATGGGCTATTTTCCTTATAGTGGGTAATCACGCTAAAGTTGGCGACTAACATCTCATGTTAGCTTAGTCCCTTCATTGAAAAAGTTGACTCAATTTTTTCTATTACCAAGCAATAATTTGTTCTTTTGACTAAGTTAGCTCAATTTGTTCTTGGTTGAACTAATCAACTTGTATAATAGCAGCTCTCATGTTTTTATGAATAATTTTCCTATCTTCCCAAAAGTGAAAGATGCTACCACACATCAACATTATGATATTTCTTCATATGCCAAGGCTTCCTTAATGCTCCAGAGCCCATAATTGTTTCATACACTTGCAGGTTGTTTCCATGTTACACAAGGTCACTTGAGGGTCATACTTTGAGCAAGGGTACAAACTTTTGTGTCCACAATATCCTTTTGCATTTGGTGTCAAAGGTGAAGAGTTTAGTGTCAATAAGGGAGAGTTGATGTCAAAGAAGAAAGAGGGAGATTTTTGTATCTTAGAAATGAAATTTATAGAAAAAAGGGAGAAAATAATAGAAGTACACAACAGAGTGTTGACAAATGTAAGAGGGAGAATTCATATGGAAGCAACTTAGGAAAAATCTTAGAGGGAGCTGGTATGAATGTGAATAAGAATGAAACTAAATATATTATTAAATTGCTCATACTTTTATAAGTTTATGTTGACATGTTGTGTTGCCACCAATGTCAAAGAGGAAGTTTGTTGGAAACAATTCTTCAAGTTGTATGTTATCATTGATGTTAAAAAAATGTTAGTATTAACTAAGAAAATGGTAGTATTAATCAATAAATCAAGGACTTGTAGTATTAACCAATAAAATATCAATATTGACCGAGAAATTGAGTAAAGAAGATCATTTAAGTGTTAATTGAGTAGTCGATTAATGTAGGATATCATGCTCGTAGTGTTGACTGAGTAATTGGGCATCGAAGGACTTCTAATGTTAACTGAGCATTCAATTGTAGTATTAACTAAGTGAAAATTTAACACAATTGTCTAATAATTAATTTTTTGAGGTTGACTATTTAGATGTTGTTAGAAATAGATAATACTGAGAGGGGTAGAGGGGAGTGGTGAATCAATATTCTAAAAAAATTTTCCCACAACTGAATATTATTAATTACTTTACAACTTGCACATGAAAGTAAACCAACAATGTTGAATGGTAAATATAACCATACATATAGAGAACTCATAGCACCATTATTTGTTAACTAGGGAAACCCTGGTCAAAGGAAAACCCCAGTGGGCATGATACCCACTAGATAATTCACTAAACAATAGGATCTGGTTAAGGATATTGACCCTGATAGGATTCTATGATGTACATATAGTGTCTTGAGTCTTTGTTAGAGGAATAATCCTTGTTAGAAGCCTCAACCTTGTTAGGAGTTGGTAGATCAATGACAATGTATGTAAGAAGAGCCCACTGCCCTAATATGCAATTACACAATTTAGTTCCTTCACATAATATATACATACAATACTTGTTTGCTGTTTTAATTTGAACTTGCTTTGATCTTACATCAGATCTTGCATCACATAAGCCTTGCAAATGGTTCTCACAATAGTTCACATGTCACATCTAGTCATGCAACTTCTATAGTATCTACACATCACATCTATTTGCTATGCAACCTACTTACTCACTTACACACTATTTGCATAATATAAGATCTTTATTTATACCTTGTGCATTCACAACTTGTTGCTCAACCATCTTCAATTTCTTTACATGCTTGACATAATGTAAAATAATATCCACATAGTTGGATTAACATGACTTAGTAATTATTTTGAAATTAAAATAATTCCTAAAGTCATACAACTCTATTTTCTACAATGCTCTATTTTATATTGTTAAATACCAGTAAACTTAAACTTACTGTAACTTGTACCATACTATTTGTACATATATGCACACTAGTACATGTCATCATGATAATGTTACAAACTTTCCTCAACTACGCATAAGCTTAACTCTCTACGTATCATCCATACTAATAAGATTTGTACATTATGCTCCTACAAATTGTCTAATACTTAGACAATTTTTGGCTCTGAATACATAAATTAAATGCTAAGTATATGTTTCCATAAATAATAACCATTAATACATCTAAATAACTATATTTCCAATAATCTCCCCCTTTCGTATTGATGGAAACATTTAGGAAAATTGGCTAAGTCCAAAAATGGTGACATACAAAACACAAATAAATCAAATAACTACACATAAATTGCCTTCAAAATATAACAAGTTTATTCATGTTTTGATGGATCATTACATTCCTTATCACTATAATCACCTAAAATAGTCACCTAGACTAATAGCTCCCTTCTCAGCACTTTGGCTAGATTAATTAATCATTTTCCTAGACCAAATTGCTAAAATCTATTAATATGATTATAACCTATAGTTTGACTATGTTTTCTTAAGTCCACTATTTGATTAAAAGAACATGTATCCTTTTAATTAAATAAAAACCCATTTCTTCTAACCCACTCAATGTGCACACATAAAGTCCTTTTTCTATTTTACAAATTAAAAGAAAAGGCTTTGTGACTTTTGTCATATATGGGAAGTCAACTTCTACTTTATTGGTTGATTTGTATGTGCACACAGATCAATCCTATTTTCAAACTCCACCCTTGATCATCCATCATTTTGACCTTGATCTCCACTATCCATACAAATTTAAAAGAAAGAGCTCTCCTCTTATCAAAGGATCCACACTCTTGTGTATTGTTATACTACAGGTTTACCACTCGAATATTTGAAGTTCTTTGTGGAGAACTTCTACTTCACATCTCATTCTATCATCCATCACATACTACTCTAGAATCATAGTTCATAGTAATTTAGTTTCTTTTGGATAGCCTAAATCACATAGCATAACTAGGCTCATTTTGTAACACATCTCATCTTGTTACTATAGTTGCATTTTACATATTCATATAGCTTAATCTACATTTGCATTGCATCCTTGAGGAACTCCTTTTGGACATTTGCATTCTTATATCTTGTCTTTGGAACCTCCCATTGCATGGTTTACTAGCAAGTAATGCACTTTTAATGCTCAATTGAGAGCCCATGGTATGTTATCTCAAGCATCCTTACACTCCATGGATAGGGAGCTCTAAGCAGATATCCAAGCATTCCAAACTCATGGAATCCCTTAGATAGAAAGGTTTAGAGTGTGATACAAATTGAGTTTACAATCACTCCTTTACATTGATACATATGTAAGCTCCCCCTTATATATATTTACATCTATACAATTTTCTTCTAATAATACTCCCCCTTTGACATAATGACAAAGGTGTGAAAAATTGTATCACAAAAACTTGTTGCCTGCTGTTGAACAACTCATAATTTTAGATATGTGATATGTAGAATCAATCTTCATTTTGTCAAATTCCTTCTTCCAATTTATTTTGTTTGTATCTGATATACTGATGAGTGCGCAAAGTGCATAGGATTCCACTTCAATTGTGTTCAAGTTAGTATAGGTGAAATTGTCATAGGAGTTCTTTATAAAAGACATTCCTCCAATTGCCTTTGCAAAATTACAACTTTGGGTGCTAGACATTATTTGAGAATAGAGAATCTTCTTATTGCCTTATCCCTATCAAATTCAATGCTTCTAATAGAATTGTGGATTTTCTCAATCTCATTCTCTAAATCTTCAATTCTGATCTCTGGTTGTTGTAATCTTGTAGTGATTAATTGAAGCTCACTCATATGGCATTTGATCTTTGCATCAAACTTAGCTAAGCAAGTATAGGACATTACACACTGTCCATACAATTTCTTACCTTGAGCAATACACTATCTTAATTCCTTGATGTTTCTATTAAGTTCAAATCATTGCACATTAGTGCACACTATGTTGAATAGTGTTGCATCATGATTACTTTGTTCTTGCACTTATCCTACTTCAACTAAGGTTGTGAATTCCCCATCAAAGGTCTTCACCAACTCTTTTGCCTTAGCTTACAAGTCTAGATTAGCTAAAGTTGTAGAAACCATCTTCTGCATCCACTCCAAGACTTCAACAGGAGTCTTCTCTAAAGACTTTATATATTTGTTCTTCTCAAACAATTTTCTCAAAGAGCCTAATAGCTCTTTTTGATCTCCACCATTAGATGGAATAGGTATTGTTGCTAATGTTCCAGCTACTAATACTACTAAAGATACATTAGTCTTTCTCATATATTCCTTTGCTCTCTTCTTTTCCTAAGCCTTTTTCTTCATCTTCTTTTCTTTTTCTAACTTTTTCTTTTCTTCTTCTTCTCCTACCCTTCTTTCATCTTCTTTTCTTTATCTTCCTTCCTTTTCTTTCCTTGAAGTTCCTTTCTCTCCTTTTCTTCTTCTTCCTTCTTCTTTTTCTCTTCCTCTTCATCATTAGATCTGGCGTAGGTAGTGATATTGCCAATAATATTTACCCCATACACTACAAATAGATTCTCCTTTGTATCCATAGTTATGTGCATACTATCCACTTGCATGAATTTAGTACCAATAAAAATGTGGGGTGGAGATAGTGCGTGTTGTATCCCTTCCACCTCTTCTTCTTCCCTAGAAGGTGTATTTTCTTGTACATACATTGTACAATCAACCTTTGCTTGCAGACTCTCCTTAGGTATTGAGCTTTCTTGCCTTACCTCATCATAATTTCCTCCCATCAAAAGAATTGCTATTCTTTTGTTCCTTAGTAAGGGCTCAATACCCATCAAAATTCTTTAGATTCCTCCTTTGATCTAACAACATATAACTTGTTCATCAATGAGATCCTCATATTCAAATCTTCTTCTACTGCCCTTCTCTTTTTGTTGATCAACCTATTGTATAGGTCCTCTAGAATCTTTTTTTGAATACTATCAAATCTTTTATTCCTCAAAATCATATTTCTTATTATGGAATTCTCTAATTGCCTCCTATCCATACTATTGTACATACTATAAAATTTGTTCAACTAAAAAAAATTGTCATCATTTATAATCTACATGTTTAGATTCTCTACCTTTGGTTTCCATGATTTATTTCTTGTGGTTGTCTTGGCTTCCTATGCATCTTACTTAATAGGTTTATCTTCATCATCATCCTCTAAGCTTTTAGAACTGCTCACTTACATGGTTTTCCTTCTTTTGCTAGGCCCATTATTGATTTGCTTCACTCATTTCTTTTCTTGGGGTGTAGTTTCTTGCTTAACCTTCACCAATCTCCTTGACTTCCTCTATTTAGTAGGTCATTCCACCTCCGACTTCCTCTTAGATTGCTCATAGCTTGCTCTTACAAGTTACAATTGTGCAACTATTGCATATGGTGCAATGGGAGCTTGCACACATGGTTGTGCCATTATTACACTTTCTAAAGGTCCTACTAATACAATAGGTGTTGCTACCAACACTTCTATCTATCCATTGGTCTTCATCTCTAGTATAATTCCCTTTATCTCATTGAATTCATGTCTAATCATGCCAAATTACTTGAGTATGGAATCTATCTCTTTTTCTACTTTCTTTTTACTCTCCTTGTAGAGCTTAGACTCTACAATCCTTGACCTTTCATCATATGTCCCGAATCTAGGACATTTTGTACCCTACTCTAACTTGAGTATGATCTGTACATACCCTTCAATAAGTTATATACTCATCTCATAGCCCATAGGCTCAATGAACTTCACTCTAGGTATCACTACTTTCATGCATGTGTTATCAATTTCCACCATGAAACACAAATCATCCTTATACTTTTCTACTATAGTGGGAGGTATCCTATACCTAAATTTCATATCAGACTAAAAATTCTTCATCATTCTATCAATATCTATGTTTCTGACGTTCTCAAGTTTAGATCTGCAGCTTTGAGTTACAATCTTCATTGCACACTTGCTACTATCCCAACTAATTACTCCAAGAAACTTCTTAGTAACATAAAAGAATAAGTGAGTCAATAGGGACTCAAATCTAAATACCACACTCTTTTTTTTCTTTATCTTTACAATATTGTCCAAAAGCTACACTCTGACAATGTCACACAAATTAACTTTTCTCCTTTCAATGACCATCACATATGATATATGAATGAATCCAGCTACTATAGAGTTTACCCTTGATCCATGGTTCAACTTTTACCCTAAGATTTTAGTCAACAACTTAACTTCTTTATCCTAAATAGGATCAACACTCATATTTCTTCCGTTGAACTTGGTTTTCAGGTTAGTCTCCACTAATTTCCTAACATTTTTCTCATTAACAAGATTACAACCTTCATTGTTAATTCCCATGACTTTGTGAATTAGGTCATTGTCAATGAAAATCTTTGCATCATTGAACCAAAACATATCATCATGAACTCTACTATGTATAATTTGTATCTTCTTTTGATTGTTGAATTCTATGTAAAACATATACTTCACCAAACTCAAATCTTCAAGGTTTGCATACTCAAACTTTAGGGATAAGTCATTATTACAAATGAATCCTACATCTTTGTGAATCTCCTTATCACCTATACTCTCAATTTTTCAATGAATATAATTCCTTATATCCTCTACATATAACTCATTTTTGGGAACTTGCAAAAATGCACCTATGGGATCATCATGTAAAGAAACAAATGGGTGTTTCTTGAACTCATACTTGGTCTGTCACTAGCATCATGCACTCTTTGACTAGTCATTCCTTAGTAACTATAAACGCTTTAAGATACTAGATTCAATATACTATAAAATACCTCAAATTTGTGATTTTTAGGGCTTCTTCAACTTTTGACTTCACAAACTTGCTTAACACTTCAATTGCTATCAAATTGCTCTTCAATTCAGTCAAGACACTTCAAACAAAAAAATGGTACATCAAATATTTTTTGTGATCCTTAAATCATTTCAAATCACACTATGCAATAAATGCATATCTACTACAAATTCAAGGTATTGTCTCTATTTATAAGTGATCTTGATCTTACAATTCCCACTTACTGTGATTACATCAAGACTTGCACACTGAACCATAGCTTTCTCTCCATGTATTCTACCTATTGTTAACTGCATAATCTCTAACTCTCTCTCTAAAATTAGTTCTAACCATTGATTCTTTGCTACTTACAATAATAGCTTAATTCAGATAGGTTGAGTCATAAAAAATCTATAATTTCAACTTTTCATTAGGTGCATCAAATAATTGTTCTTCCTATATTGTTTGTGAACTTTCTAGATTACAAGACTTCACAAACTCTTCTTTGAATTCTTCAATATGTTCCTTGACTACTTCTTTCTAGCTGTTGTTATCTCCATTTTCATTCCTTGTATCATACCTATTTTTGTCTTTGATTAGGTTTCCTATTAAAGTTCCCTCTATCTATTTTACAAAATATTGCTATGTGTCCAAAGTAATTTCATAACATATAGATGCAAACCTCTTCTAATTGTTCCCATTTTGACTCTCAGGTGCTCTGTAATTTCTTGCAGTATGTCTAGGGTTATTAGATTTTTAATAAATAAACTACTTTCTTTCACCATTAGGTTTCTCTCCATCATTAGATTTTCTCTATTATCTACTCCTTCCATTACCTATAGGGTTAGTATTTATAAACATTCTACTATTCTTATTATCATCAACAAACTTAGTTTTCTTACATTCTATTGCCTTATGTCCATAACCATGACAATTATAATAATAAACATTAGTAATAGGTTTAAAAGACTTACATGTAAAATCTCTCTTCATATTTCCAACTTCTTTGCATATGAAACATCTACCTTTGAATTCATGTCTTACTTCATTAGGTGAATCACCTTTCTTAGGTTCTTCAAGTTTCTTTGTTGTTCTAAGTTCATCAAATTTCTTTGTCAACTCAGTTTTCTCAACTTCATCTAACCACTTAAACTTTTCTTTAGGGATTTTTGCTATAGAAAATGGTTATATCTTAATCTTATCTTTCTTTGCTAACTTCTCTCCAAGAAGATATCCAAGACTTGTTTTCTCATAAGAAGGTCTTTGATGAAATATTTGTTCATCACTTTTCTTAGAAGTTGTGTAAATTTTATCTAACTGTTGTTTTGTTTGTGTCAAATCTCTTTTTACAATGATGTTGTATTTTTCCAACTCTGCATACTCTATCTTAATATTATCTAATTCAGATGTCACTCGACTTAACTAGGATCTAAGGTATGCATTCTCAGATTTTGAATTAGGTTCACTCTTGTTGCCACTATTCTTAAGACTCAACTTCAATTCAACAATTTTCAACTCATATTTTATGATTTTATTTTCTTTCTTAAGTTTTTCTATATCATCATTGTCTTTGGTTTGCAAAAATGGTTCCTTGCTAGATTTTAGACCATTATATTCATCTTTTAGTTTTCCATTGTAGACTTTTACATGTTTGTAGCTATCTTTCACGTTATCTCTCTCTTTAGTAAGAAGATCAATCTATTCAAGAGCTTCTTCAAGATTCTTCTTCAACTATTCCATGTTCATTGGGATATTACTTAAGTTGTTAAGCCTCTTCAAAGTAATTGTTCTCTGATACCAATTGTTAGAAATAGATAATACTAAGAGGTGGGGGGGGTTGAATCAATATTCTACAAACTTTTTCTCACAACTAAATATTGTTAATTACTTTATAACTTGCATATGATGTAAACCAACAATGTTGAATAGTAAATATAACCATACACATAAATAATTCATAACACCATTATTTTTTATATAGGGAAATCCTAGCCAAGGGAAAACACCAGTGGGGATGATACCCACTAGATGATTCACTAAACAATAGGATCTAGTTAAGGATATTGACCCTATTAGGAGTCTATGAAGTACATATAGTGTCTCGAGTCCTTGTTAGAGGAATGGGCATTTTTAGAAGCCTCAATCTATTAGGAGTTGGTAGATCAATTAAAATGTATGCAAGAAGGGCACACTACCCTAACATATAATTATATAATTCAGTTCCTTCACAGAATAGATATACATACAATACCTATTTTTTGTTCTAATTCACAATTTCTCTAATCTTACATCAGATCAAACATCACATAATCCTTGCAAATGGTTCTCATGATCGTTCGTATGTCACATCTAGTCATGTAACTTCTACATTATCTGTGAATCAAATCTATTCATTGTGCAACACACTTACACACTATTTGCACAATACAAGATCTTTACTTATACCTTGTGCATTCACAACTTGTTGCTTAGTCAACTTCCATGTCTTCACATGCTTGACATAATGTAAAATAATATCCACATAGTTAGCTTAACATGATTTAGTAATTATTCTGAAATCAAAATAATTCCTAAAGTCATACAAATCTATTTTCTACAATGATCTATTCACTGTTAAATGCTAGAAAAGTCAAACTTATTGTAACTTGCACCATACTATCCATACATACATGCACACTAGTACACATCATCATGAAAATGTTATGAACCTTCCTCAACTATGAATAACTTAACTTTTTGCACATTGTCCACACTGATAAGATTTGTACATTGTACTCCTATAAACTATCTAAGACTTAGACAATTTTTGTCTCTAAATACATAAATGAAATGCTGATTATACGTTGTCATAAATGAAAACCATTAATACATATAATTGATTATATTTCCAATAGATGTTTATTGATTAATTGGAAGGATATTCAAGCCAACTTAATAAAGATTATGATATATATGAAAGGTCAAGTAGTGAAGATAAAATTTACAAGTGGAATAATGGAATAAGATGGATATATGAGTGAAGAAAAAGGAAGAGTCAGAAAGTGTGAAATATAAGATGCAAAGAAAATCTGATTAGTAAGGATCTAGAGGTTAATCTAGAACAAAGATTTGAATATGAAAAGATAGTTGCTTTATAAATCAGGTCAAATTGTTGTTACCCTATAACCATTGTAGTAGTGAAGGAATCTCTTAATAGAGTTGACTTAATAGTCATATTATAAATCCTCTAACAAGGTGACATTTCAAGATAGAAGTGTTTGAAGAACTCTAACTAAGCCACTCCTAATAGGGCGATCTAAATCCTTTGACAAGGTCATACTTAATAATATGTTTTGTAACCTTTAACATGGTTGACTCCTAATAGGGCTTACTTTAGAAGAGTGAAAAATATTGTGACTAGTTGCATGGTAGTCTTTCCAAATTGGTTTTCCACGTTAAATCTTGGTGTCATTTATGTTCATGTTATTTTTCTTTATGCTTTATGCTTCTACAACTAAGTTACTAAAGGTTAAAGTAGATTAATATTCATAAGATTGCTTGTTAACCAAGCAATAGTAATATTCTAGTTTTAATCGAGCTAGATACTATTGCATTATTAGTAAAAAGTTTAATTTCTCATCTAGGGACAAGGAATTGTTTTTGTGGTAACTAATTCACTCACCCCCTTTCAGTTACACTCTTCATTTCCAATATGTTGAGCCCTAACTGAGAAATGATAATGTTGGAGGTCAAAGAGTTGAACTTGTTCTAGAAAAGCATGTAAGAGGAATCATGCACCTAAGACAATAATTCAAGATAAGAGTGTTTGAGTCATGACAAGAAAAAAGTTGAAGGATAATACATGTTTGATTGCTAAGTTTGAACCAAGAACTATAAAATATACGCTTGATAATGAAGATTGGATCAATGTTATGAATGAAGAGATAGATTAGATTGAGAAGAACAACACATGGAAATTGGTACCTAGATATACAAAAGAGAATGTAATTAGAACAAAATGGATTTTTAAGAGAAAAAATGAATGAGAATGGAGAAGTTGTAAGGAACAAAGGAAAATTAGTTTGTAAAGGTTATGCTTAAGAAGAATGTATTGATTATGTTGAGACCTTTGCACTTGTTGCAACATTGGAAGGAGTTGGAACTCTATTGGAATATGAAACTTACAAGAATTTTGAGGTATATGAAATGGATATCAAGTTAGCATTCTTGAATGGAATACTAGAAGAAGAAGTATATAGAGAATAACCTAAAGAATTTTTCGAGACAAATTAGAAGCACATGGTATGCAAATTGAATAAGTCACTATATGGACTGAAGAACATAGTAAGAGCATGGTATAAAAGGATATATCCATTTTTTAAAATCAAGATTGGATTTTTTAGAACAACTGAGAACAATAACCTGTACTTGAAGAGTCAAGCTGAAAACAAGGTACTCATTGCTAAAATATTTATAGATTATATACTATTTAGTGGTAATGATTTGTTATTGAAGTCATTATTGATTAGATGAGAAAGGATTTTTAGATTTCCATGTTTGGTGAGATTAAATTTTTCATTGGTTTATATGTGACTCGATCTGAGTACATCAAAGCTATTTTGAAACTATTTGGTATGGATGAATCAAGGCCAGTTGGCACTCTTGTGTTAATTGGATAAAAATAATCTAAGGAAGATAGTAGTGTTGAAGTGAATGAGACACAATACAAATCAACGATTGGCAAGTTATAGTATGTTGTGTACAATAGTCCTGATATTACACATGTAGTTGGTAGTGTTACAAGGTTTTCCTATGATCCTAAGAAAACACACATGACTGTAGTTAAAAGGGTATTTATATATCTAAAAGGTATAAAAGATTATGGATTGAGGTACAATCAAGAAGGTGATTTTAAGCTTAAAGTTTATAGTGATTCTTATTAGGCTAGTAATATTGATGATAGAAAGAGTACAAGTGGTGGAGCTTTCTTTTTAAGAAAAATATTGATTACATGGTTAAAAGAGAAACAAAATTGTATATCATTGTATATAGCTAAAGATGAGTATGATGATATTGTTATTCGTTGTTCAAATATAGTTTGGATCAACCAACTATTGGAAGAAATGTAATAGGAAGTTATCAATCTTGTTACTATCTATTATGATAAAACAAGTACAATAAGCATATCCAAGCATGTTGTGATGCATGCAAAAACCAAGCACATATCTATCAAGTATCATTATTTTAGAGAGCAAGTACAAGATAAGAAAGTAAGATTGGAGGATGTGAAGTCTAAGAAGAACATTATCGATATATTTATTAAGACATTAACTAATAGTTCTTTTGAGTATCTAAGAGGTAAGTTAGGGGTTCTTCCCCTATCCAATATTCACTAAGAAAATATGCATTTTACATCAATTTTTGGATGATTTGATATATCTTTTTGGAGATGATACAAGAGTTCACTCTTAGGGATGGTTTCCTAAAGTTATGAAAGTAACTGTAATAAAATTGATGTAATAAATACATAAAATCTATAAGGTATTATTGGAAATATAAGAGGAGTAACTAAGAAGGGAGGGGTGAATCAATTACTACAAAAATAAATCCCAAATCCCTTTTGATGTTAGTACAAAATGCAAACAAATAACTGAATACTACTAAAGCATGGTAAACACACAGAATGTTGTAACTCGATAGCAACTATATTAGCTTGGTAAAATATTAGCTTATAAAACATTAGATGTTATTTGTGATTATCATTACTTTAACTTAGTTGAAAACACATAAAGAAAATAGCATGAACACATTTTACTCTAGGATTTAACATGGAAACCCAATTTGCAAAAACCACCAATAGCAACTAGTTATTGATTTCCACTCTTTTGAAGTGAGCCCTATTAGGAGCCAACCCTATTAAAGGTTAAAAAACACACTATCAGGTGTGACCTTGTTAAAGGATTTAATCACCATGTTAGGAGTGGCTTGGTTAGAGGTCTAGAGAATAATTCAATAGAATTGCCACCTTGTTAGAGTATTTGCAAATAGTTGTTAAGCTAATTCTGTTAAGAGATTTAGATCACTACTAAAATGGTTAGAGAGTAACAATGAGTTAACCTAATTTAAATGCAACTTGTTTGTTGATATCAAATATTTTTTTGGGCTTGTACTTGATCCTTCTTGATCGAATATAACTTTTCTACACCACAAGGATATTCCGCTTATCCTTCAAATTTGTTTCTTCTACGTACCAATAGATCTTCAATCACATCACCATAATTCACACATTTTCTTACACTCACTTGCACACTTCCTTCCTCCACAATGAAATCACAACTTGACCTTATACTTTTACCTTTCACTCTATCAAGTTGGCTCAAATAAAATTTGCAATAATCAATATTCATTACCTCAGTTGTCTAGAATCAATAGATAGATAAATTAAGCTTAATACAAAAAAATGGAGAAATCCTTTGTTGGCTGACCCTGCTCAATAAAAACTAACTCTGAAATGATTTCCTTCATTAACCAAAAGAATCTTGGTTAACATTACAAATTTATGAAAATCCTTTGGAAACTGAGTGAGATCTATTAGCACTAGTTCCATCCAACTTTTCTTTGACACCCAAGCGAACTCGATAGACACTACCTTCTAAACTAGACAAACATAGGAATGCTCAGTAGACACTAAGAATTATATTCACTACTTGAGTGAGCTCAACATATACTAACTGATAGTGATTATGACATTTGTGTACCATCAAAGAAAACATCCAATTATCCAAAAATCTCCCTCTTTGGCATTGATGGCAACACAACATGTCATAGCACAATGAAATTTTGGATTTGAGAACTCCCTCTGTTAGTATGAGCTTTTCCCTTTTTACTAAATTCTATATACAACAACTATTACCAAGTTCATTTAGAACATGCTCCCTCTTTTAGCATACTTTATCTTATAGAAGACTTCTCCTGCTCTAGTTTTTGACTTTAGTCTAGTTCCAAAAATTTCTCAGATATATGATAGTAAACTTCTCCCTTTTTGACAACACATGCCAAAGAAAATAACTCTGTAAATTCCAATGAACCTTAAGTATTGATTCATTTACAATATGCCCTTGCCAATTTTGCAGCAACTGATTGATCTTCAATAGATTTTGGTTGATGCATTCACTAATCTTTATTTAGTGAATTTTAGATAGGGGAATGACACCTAGCTTACCTCTTAGATACAAAAATGCATCCTTAGGTAATGGTTTGGTGAATATGTTTGCAATCTATTCCTTTGTGTTCACATATTCCAATTTGACTTGTTTATTTTGCACCAATTCTCTTAAGAAGTGATATTTTATAGCAATATGCTTTATTTTTTAATGCATCACTAGATTCTTTAATATGTTGATTGTACTAGTGTTATCACAATATACAACAACTAGATCTTTGATTTCTACCTTCATTCCTTCCAATAGTTGTTTGAACCAAACAATGTTAGAACAATCTACTACTACTGCTACATATTCTACCTCTGTTGTAGATTGAGAAGTACAATTATGCTTCTTACTCATCCAAGATACTAGTCTTTTACCAAGAAAGAATGCTCCAGCACTAGTTCTTTTTCTATCATTAAGACTTCCTACCCAATCAGCATTAGTAAATACTTTTAAGTCCAAATTGCCTCCAAGTTTGTACCATAAACCAAAGTCTTCAGTACCTTTTAGATACCTCATGATTCTCTTGATTTCCATCATGTAATTTTCTTTGGGATTTTTTGAGAATATTTCCACTATTCTAATTAATAGAGCAATGTCAGGCCTTGTGTGAACAACATACTACAATTTTCCAATCATTGATTTGTAAGTAGTCTTATCCACTTCTCTAGAATCATCATTGTTGGAAAGCTTATGTCCAGTAGACATAGGTGTTTCAACTGGCTTTGAATCTTCCATTCCAAATTTCTTTAGTATCTCCTTAATATACTTAGATTGAGAGATGTAGATACCATTCTTGCTCTTTTGTATTTTTAATCCAACAAAGAACTTTATTTCACCAAACATGGACATCTCAAATTATTTTCTCATTTCTTCTGAGAATGCTTTGCATAGATAATCATTTCCTATCATCAACAAATATTTCTTCTAACACAATCTTCTTATCTGGTTCTTCCTTGATATACAGACTACTATTATCATTAGTCCTTTGAAAACCATATGTACCAAGTAATTGTGAAGTCTTTCATACCAAGCTCTAGGAGCTTGTTTCAGACCATATAAAGCTTTTTGTCTAATTTTCAAATCATGTTTCCTTTGCTAGGATATAAAAAACCTTCTAGTTTTTCAATGTAAACTTTCTCATCAAGGATTCCTTTCAAGATGTAGATTTAACATCCTTTTGATATACCTTAAATCCTCTATGTGCTGCATATGCTAGTAAACTTCTAACACCTTCAAATCTTGCTACGGGAGCAAAAGTTTCACCATAGTCAATACCTTCTTCTTGAGAGTATCCTTTGCATACTAGTCTTACTTTATTTCTTGATAATTTTCCATCTTCATTCAACTTATTTCTAAATACCCATTTTGTACCAATTACATTTTAATCCTTGGGTCTAGGAAAAAGAGTCCAAGTTTTGTTCTTTTCTATTTGTTATATCTCTTCATTCATTGCTTCATTCCAACTTTCATTTTCTAGAGAATCTCTAACACTTCTAGGTTCAAATTCAACAAGTAAACATGTACCTTTCAATTTTCTTCTTTTCATTGTTCCATCAGATTTATCTCCAATGATTTGATTAGGTGCATGATGTCTTTTGACATACCTTTCTAATACAGGCTCTTTGGTCTTTGAATGAGTTCCATTATCTTCTTTTTGAATTTCAATTTCAAGCTCAGGTCCTTCTATCTATGACTTGGGTCCATCAAGCTTAGTTTAAACTTTCTCAGTAGCCTCTAATTGTGACTCAGGTCCTTGTAGCTTGGGTTGCACTATCTGTAACTCGGTAGCTATTGGAGTTTTTGGGAACTTGGGAGTTGAAGCATCTTTCTTTTTAGATAGATTAGGAAGAGTATCAAGTTCATAGTAAATGAATCTTTTGTAGTCTTCTAGTTCCTTGCTACTTTCTTCTTCACTCTTTTTTGCATATTCATCAACTCTAACATGTGCACTCTCTATGATTTTGTGAGTAGATAAATTCACACATCTGTATGATTTGTTTCTACAAGAGTAGAAATATGCCTTCATCACCTTTTACATCAAATTTTCCTTTTCTAGTGTTTGTTAGCATGTAACATTTACTGCCAAATACCTTCAAGTAACTTACACTAGGTTTGTAGCCATATCATAGTTGATAAGGTGTCTTGTTTGAATCTTTCTTTAACTGAACTCTATTCAAGGTATGAACTATAGTGCTGATATCTTTCTTCTAGTATTTAAGAGAAATTTTCTTTTCAATCATCAAGGTTCTTACACAATCTATGATAGATCTACTTCTTCTTTCTACTATACCATTATGCTATGGTGTACTAGGAGCAGATACTTATCTTTTGATTCCTCTTTCAATGCAAAAATTGTTGAATACATGGGAAATTAATTCACAACCTTTGTCTAATCTTAGGAATTCCAACTTATTTCTAGTTTCTTTTTCTACTATTGCCAAATACCACTTGAATTTTTGAAAAGCTTCTAATTTTTCTTTTAGGTACATTACTGTCATCATCCTAGAGTAGTCATCAACAAAGAAAATGAAAAAATTTTCTCCACTATAGCTCTCTATTCATTTAGGTCCACATAAGTCTATATGAAAAATTTCTAATACTTCTTCTAATTGATAGTCTTTTCTTTTGAAGCTTTTCTTTCCTATCTTACCAATTTGGCAATTCTTGCATGAACCCATGTTAGGCTTCTTCAAACTAGGAATACCTCTTACTCTTTTATGTTTTCTTATCTTAACTAGATTTTCAAAGTTCACATGACATATTATTTTGTGCCATAACCAACTTTCTTCTACTTGAGCAATAAAACATGAACAATCATTGAGATCAAGATAAAATAGATTACCTTTTGTTTGCTTGATAGAACCAACCAAACTTCCTTTTCCATCTTGTAGTTTGGCCTGTCCATTCATGAATTCTACCTTGAATCCAATGTTATTTAGTTGTGCCACACTTAGTAGATTATTCTTTAGTCCTTCAACCCAATAGGCATTGTCACACACAGTTCTTTAGTTAACAAGATACATCATTTTCCTTTTATATTATAGGGTTCATTGTTTCCAAATCTTACACTAACTCCATCATAATATTCCACATGCTCAAATTTTTTTTGGTCACTAGTCATATGATGTGAGTAGCTATAGTAAATAATCAATATATAATTTTTTCTTATATGAGAGATAAGTACCATCTTATCTCCTTCATCATTAGATTCATCTTTTATAGTAATATAAACCATTTCATCTTCATTATTATTAGAGTCTTTAGCAATGAAGTGAGATTTCTTACCTTTCTCCTTGAAGTTCTTGTAGTTCTTAGAGTCCTTCTTACCTTTATGCTTTTTTCTTTTCTTTTTATCCTTCATTTCCTTGTTTGGACACCTAGCAATGATGTGACCAATTTCTTTACAAGAAAAGAAGATCAGAGGAACTTTACCTTTGTACTTCCCTCTTCCTTTGGAATACTTCCTTGCAAGTAGGGCTTCAACAACTTCAATATCATTGTTTTAACTTTCTTCTAATGATCCATTTTCTTCACTTCTTGATTGATTAGATTTTGACTTTTTACCCTTTTTTTTTAGTGAGATTTTAGCTTTGAATGTAGAATCAATATTTTTTGAAGTAGGAACATAGTTATCATAATTGTCTAACTCAAAAGTAGTTAATCTTCCAACTAGAGCATCCAACCTTATCTTATTGGTTGGATCACATCTAATTTCTTGAATAGCAGATACTCTAATTACATAAACAAGAAGAAGAGTTCTAAACACTTTACTTACAACAGTTTCCTCCTTGATGTCTCCTCCAGATGCTTTGATTGCACTAACACTATCCTTGATTCTTTTCACATATTTTTCAATGTTTTCATCTTCTCTCATTATCATTTGATCAAGTTGTCCTCTAAGGCTTTCTTCTTTGGCTCTTTTCACATTGTCATCTCCTCCATAGATATCTTTCTATTTGTTCCACATATCATAAGTAGTTTTATAGTCTTTGACCTCATCAAATTCAGCATAACTGAGAGTAGATGCAATATCAATCATCATGATATTATGATTCTTCTTTTCAACAATATCTTCAACTAATAATGTTCTAGTGGGAGTCTTATATTCAGAATCAAGATACTTGCAACATGAATCACTAATGGCAGCCAGATGCAATCTCATCAGTCCTTTCCGTACTGCAAAGTTGTCTCTATTTAACTTGAGAATCTCTCTTTTGTAAGACATCTTGATCTTTAGCTTAGGCCCTTGAAACCTTCTCTATAAGCACCAAAATCTCTAATACCAATTGTTGGAAATATAAGAGGAGTAATTGAGAGGGGAGGGCTGAATCAATTACTAGAAAAATAAATCCTAAATCCCTTTTGATGTAAGTACAAAATGCAAACAAATAGCTGAATACTGCTAAAGCTCGGTAAACACACAAAATGTTGTAACTCGGTAGTAACTAGATTAGCTCGGTAAAAGATTAGCTTATAAACCATTAGATGTTATCTATGATTATCATTACTTTAACTTAGTTGAAAACACATAAAGAAAATATTATGAACACATTTGACACCAGGATTTAATGTGGAAATCCAATTTGGGAAAAACCACCAATAGCAACTAGTAACTGGTTTTTACTCTTCTGAAGTGAGTTTTGTTAGGAGCCAACCATGTTAAAGGTTAAAAAACATACTGTTACATGTGATCCTTTAAAGTATTTAATCACCTTATTAGGAGTGGCTTGGTCAGAGGTCTAGAGAACAATTCAATGGAATTTCCACCTTCTTAGAGGATTTGCAAATAGCTGTTAAGCTAACTCTATTAAGAGATTTAGATCACTACTACAATGGTTAGAGAGTAACAATGAGTTAATCTAATTTGAATACAACTTTATTGTTGATTTTAGATCTCTATTCTAGCTTGTACTTGATCCTTCCTGATTGAATATGACTTTGCTACACCACAGGAATATTCTTCTTATCCTTCAAATTTGCTTTTTCTGCTTACTAATAGATCTTCAATCACATCACCATAATTAACACATTTTCTTGCACTCACTTGCACACTTCCTTCCTCCACAAATAAATCACAACTTGAACTTATACTTATACCTTTCACTTTTTCAAGTCGGCTCAAATATAATTTGCAATAATCAATATTCATTACCTCAGTCGGCTAGAATCAATAGACAAATCAAGCTTAATGTAACAAAATAGAAAAATCCAAAATAATTTTCTTCATTAACCAAAAGAAGGTTAGTTAACACTAAAAATTTACAAAAATAATTTGGCAGTTGAGTGAGCTCAGTTAGCACTGGTTCCATCCAAATTTCCTTTGACACTCAAGTGAACTCGATAGACACTACCTTCTAAACTAGGCAAACATAGGAACACTTGGTAGACACTGAGAACTATCTTCATTGCCTGAGTAAACTCAGTATATAATGACAAAATTTATGTAACATCAAAGACAACACATAATCAATCAATTGTATCCACCAAGTATTACTACTAGATTTTATAAGTTTATGATTGGAACTTATAGTTTTATTTGGTACTTATGTCAAAGGGGGAGACAATTTGTGAGGATAACTAGGAGAATCATAGAGAAACGATAAGAAAGAGAATGCATGTAAAGGGAGAGAATATATAAATGAGACATATGATGTGTTGTATACTCAAAGGGGGATTTCTACAAGCTAATATGAAGAGATGTTGCTAAGAAGTGAAGTACACCCAAAAGGGGAGAAATTATCAAAGTGGATAACAATCTAATTTTTTTGAACCTATTACAAAGAACCTAAATGAAGTTAGAGAGTTGAATATTTTTTGGCATTTGATATTTCATTATGTAATGTTATGTAATGCAATATTTTTATGTTTATGTCTTTCCATTAATATCACAGGGGGAGATTGTTAGCCCCAACTAATAATGTTGTTAATGTATGTGAAAGAGTCATATCAATTGTTATGTTGGTATTGATGTCAAGCCTTAACTAGTTAGACATTATGCTAATTCAATAGAGTACTATATCATTTGATTGATGAAGAGGACTTGAAGTCAGTATGATGATGTAAGTGTTGATAAGTGTATGGTATTCAATGAAAAATTGAATGAATTAGACTTTGATAGTAAGATTTTAGTTTGATTATTTTACATGATTTGATTAAGTGTTAGAATCATGTATATGAAAAATAGTTTAGTCAGTGAATAAAGGAATGCAATATTACTCAAGCTATTGTATTTATTATTAAGAACCTAATAAAGAAGTGAGGGAATATAGTGTTGACTGATCTATTTGTTATGTTCATTAAGCATGAACATAATGAACAATTAAAAAAAATATTTAATATGATGCTGACATTCAATAAAAACTAAGAATGTTCAAGAAGTTTCAAGGATAACGATGAAGTTAGTTATGAGATCAACGTTTGGAGAAATTAAAGGAATATCTAATGAAGGATATTTATAAATTTGAAATAGAGCAGAAATTTTAAGGTGGAAGTCTATTTCTTGAGTGTCTAAACTCAATGAATTTGATGGAGATCTACGATTGTGATTGAGTGATAAAATATAGAAGATTTTGTAACAAAAATATTTAAAGGATGAACAAGAAGATTACACTCATTGATTGGTGTTAATGTTGGTTTTGTTGATTGAGTTGTTGAAGAATAAAAGATAAGGTAAATCAAGCAACACAATATCTAGAAGATCAAGAAAAGGAAGTGCTAAGTCAAAGTGTAAAGTGTGTGAACCAAGAAGAAAGGGATAAGAAGGGGATTGAGTGAATTAGAGATCCAAACAAGAAAGGTGTAGTGCTAAAACCTAATAGATTATTTCATTGTTACTTTCTTACTACTTTAGTAGAAAAATCTCTTAACCTAGTGGACCTAATAGTATTTTGAAAACCTATATGGTAACATTCAATTGTAATGCTTGTAAGTACTTTAGAGAAAGTCACATTTTAGAAATTTCAAGAAGTGATAAGATCTTGATGATATTTTCTATTAACCCTCTAACAAGGTCATATTAAAAATGTGAACGTAACCTTTATCAAGGTTGGATCCTAATAAAGCTTACTGTAGAAGAGTGAAAATATTTGGGTTGCCAGTTCTTGGGTGGTTTTTCCCTTTACAAGGTTTTCACGATAAATATTTGTGTCAATATATGTGAATTCTTATTGTGTTACATGTTTATTTCATGTTATCTATTTAATGTTGCAACTCAGTATAAGATGAATGTTTACTTTGATACTCAATATATTAAGGAACAAAAAGTTGATAGTTTGATGCAAAGTTTTTATCACTTAAGATTATGGTGTTACATCTATTTACCGAGTCAATGATCTAAAGGTTTAAAGAGGTTTAAGTTAGTAAAAAAGTATTATTAAGGCCTGTAGGATAATTGGTTATAAATAATTCACCCCCCTATCAATTATCTAATCGAATGTATATAATCTATTAGGGTTAGTCAAGCCTGTGAAAGCTACCTAGTTAAGCAATTTATGAATCTCTTTCTAGGAGACACCTTGTTAGAGGATTTACAAAATCTTACTAATGAATATTGTCTTATTAAGTCCTACAATAAAATGTAATGGTAAGAAATAATTCTAATGTATGTGATCTAAAAATAATAGTTTCTTTCCTTGTAGATATATGTTGTGTATCCTCAAAGATGCACTGATCTCCTTGTTTACTTTGTGAGCGCTCCACTCTCACATCTTACCTAATTTTTTTGGAAAAAACCTATCATTGTATCCCTCCTCTCTATAACTACTTCTCTAGATAGCTTGCACTATGAACAACTCTTTGATATTACCCTTCTAGTAATCACACTTTCTCAACAACTAAGTTAGTAAAAGCCTCTCTTTGTTCTCTTCCTCTTCTTTATTTTTCCTCCATAATTTCAAATTTTAATTTGAGCACCTATATGAACCTTGTAATATTAGGGCGCATTTACCCATGAAAATTATCTCACTGATTTTTGAATTCAAAATTTGAATTCCATGTCTGAATCATTTAGAGAAAACCCATGACCCCCACTCCTAGGCTGTAGATTAGTAGCCCTACTTGTCCATCTATGAGCTTATGTGTAGCCTTCATCCTCACCTTATTTCATTGTTTCATTCTTTTCTTCAAAAATTTCTATTTTAATTGATTTGCTACCATGTTAGATCCATAGTGACTCACTTCATAGATGATCTCTTATGAATTGCCCTTTACACTTGTCTTCTCATGGTGGTTTAGCATATATGTGCATACCAATTTACTCTTTGACTAGTGAGCATGTTACCTTGTAACATCCCTTTCCTTCAACTATTACCAATCAATGAAAACACCATTTCAAAATCTTTATGACAATGAGACTTGTGGGATCAACATAGGATCTATATGCTCTAATAGGATTAATTATTATTTTTAATTCCAAGTGGGAGAAAATGGTTCAATTAAGTAAACAAAGTAATTTACTTAATTACATGAAGATCAAGATGCACGTGAGATTTGGAGAAATGAGATAGATAAATTTAAATAATTAGGAATACTATAAACTCTTTAAAAATGGGAAAGGATATAAAGATAACTATTAATTAAATAAATATAAATTTATTTAATTAGAAATGAGGAAAGGATTATTAAATAAATAGTGAATATCTATTTAATTAGATAGATTAAGGGTAATTGTGATCATATTAAGAAAAAAATTAGTGTCTATGTTGTTAGCATGAATGTTGTTGATACTGCTTTGGGGAAGTATCCTAAGCATTAATTCATGACTGTGTTTGTCATTGATGTCAACATAGCATGGTTTTTGTCAAGACCAATTGAATAGTAGACAAAGTTCTTGATGATACAAACAATGGTTTGATTATCTAGTAATGCATAGTCATGGACATTTTCTACACCATGTCTTGATGACATGGTCGAGTGCCCAGATCTAAGTTAAAGACATATGAAAATTTCACTTAATTTATAGAGAGTAGTTTAGAGACAAAGTATTGGGAAATCAGTTCCTAATGTTTGTTTTTTATCTTACATCTAATATGCAATGAGAAAATATGCAATCAAGTAGTGAAAAAATACAATCATCTGATAACATTAGCAAGTGTGCAAGCCCTAGTATCACATGTGTAAATTTTTGCATAGACTATGAGCTGATAGTGATTTTGTAATTGTAATTAATTAATTATGTTATTATAATTAATTGTGAAAGCCCCAAGGACGACTCAAGAAATTATTATGAAGATATGGCATACATGAATTTTTTTTTCCTTGTTGTAATGTGCTATGATCATTGTATGAAGTGTGAAAAGGAGAAAATTGCATGAGAAATGTGTGTGAGCAATCCAAGGGATTATTAGATGTGAGACTTGTGATATGGTTACAAGATTAGGAGCAGAGGTTTGGTTGGAAAGATAGAGAAAGATGAAGGAACAATATAGTATAATTCTATTATTCTACAAGGAATAATATAGAGATCATTTGGATAGTGGGTTCATTGGTCTTACCTCTTGAAGCTATTTGGGCAGTAGGTCTAGCTATCTTCCACAACTCCTAATAAGATTGGCACAACTCCTAATAGGGATTCAAAGTCTCCCAACAAGGAGTCATATGTATTGAATGTATTTATAAACTCCTAATAGGGTCCATCATCTAATAAGGAATATTTATATTAGTACATCATCTTTTGGGTACCATCCTCACCAGGGTTTTCCCTCTAATCAAGGGTTTCCCTAGTTAACATAGCTAGTGTTATTGTGCATGAGTATCTTGTTGTGGTTTCAATTTATATTACTCATATAGTTAAGTTTGTTTAAGGATGATAATTGTGATAATAGTTGAATAACTAATTCACCCCCCTCTCAATTATATTAGTGGACTATATGTATTCTAATAATTGGCATCAGAGCATTAGGTCCTTGAAGGATAAACTTAACAACTTTGAGAGATCGATGGTGAATCTATTCAAAAAGGATAGTCCTAGATTTGATGAGGCCAACTATGATAGTTTCAATGAGAAGAGGAAGAGTCATCTATTATGCATGGGTCTAGGATATTGGATCTTGACAAAGAGTAAGAAGGCAATCATTGAAGAAGAAAATATAGAAGGATGCAATGAAGATGAGAGAGATCTATTCATGTGTAACATGAGAGAAAGAGAAGCTCTACTAACAAATCTTTTAGAGAATGAATATAGTTAGGTAAAGTCACTTAAAACATCTTATGCAATTTGGAAAGCATTAGAATCTAATTTTGAAGGTGATAAACATGCAAAGAGAATGTGGTTATAGAACTAGATATGTACATTTCAAGATGCTAAAATTATAGAAGATGAATATGTAAGAAGTTATATTGGTAGAATATTAGAAATTATTGCAGGAATTTGGTCTCATGGTGGAACCAAGGAAGAAGATGAAGTAATATGAAAGATCTTGAAAATTTTGACATGACCATTTAAGCAAGTAGCTTAAATGATTTAGCTAGTAATGCCTTGCACTAATGATTTCACAAAGGAAAAAATTCTTGGAAGATTGGAATATGAAAAGGTATATCTAAGACAATCTAGAGATCTAGCAAGAGTCAAAACAAATTTTAGTGCTCTAAAAATTTGACGTAATATGAAAAGGAGTGCAAGAACACATGGAGAATTTTTTGGTAGCAAAAAATATAATGAAGAGAAGAAGATTGAGCAAAGAATAGCCCTTCTTATGAAAAGAGAAAAAGATGGCAAGAAAACTTTAAATGTTGGACTTGTGATGAATTTGGTCATTATGCATCTAAATGTGCTAAAAGAGAGAAAAAGTAGAAGGGAAAGTTTAAGCCTAGAAGAGATAGAGATATAAATTATTTGTATGCAAATAAAGATGAAAAATCTAATTACAAAGGTCAAAGTGAAAGTGATGATGAATTGGGATTTGTGGATATGAACGAAGATGATCTTGATAGAGAAATTAGAGAAGAAAGAGCTCTAATTTCCCAAGTGGAAAACAAATCTAATTGGATGATTGATAGTGGTTATTCATATCACATGACTAGTGATATTAATAAGTTTGTTAAGTTCAAGAATCATGATGGAGACATTGTTAGAGTTGGTAACAATGTAGCCTATCATATAATAAGAATTTTTGTTACTCTAGATGGTAAAACTAACACTGATGATGTTTACTTTGTTGATGGATTGAAGCATAATTTTTTGAGTATTGGACAATTGGTGGATAAGGGTTATTAGTTACAATTTACTCAGAAGACTTGCATTATCAAAGACAAAGATGGTAAGTTGATTGGAATTGGAACAAGATGTAGAGGTAATGTATTTCAATTGAATCCTACTCAAATGAAATGTTTGGTAGCTAAAGTGGATAATAGTTGATTTTCGCCTAGAATATTTTGTGCCATATAATTTGATAATATTGTGAAGGTTAGTAGCACATTTGTATTCAAATACTTGCCTAAGATTACAAAGCCTACTAATGTTGTGTGTAAAGAATGTATTTTGGCTAAGCAAAAGAAAGTATCATTTCCTAGAAAGAAGTTCACTACCACAGAAAAGCTAGAGATCATTCACATAGATCTGAGTGGTCCCTCTAGAACAAGAGGATTTTATGGTGAAAGGTACTTTATGATTTTTGTTGATGATTTCACTAGAATGATATGGGTAGCATTTCTTAAAGAGAAATATGAAGCTTTTGAGAAATTTAAGATATTTAAGAATAGATTTGAGAATAAATATGATGTTAAAATAATGTGTTTGAGATCAGATAGAGGAGGAGAATTCACCTATAGAGATTTTTACAAATTTTGTGAAGAGAATGGTATCAAAAGGTAGCTATCTTCACTGGGAACACCTGAGTAGAGTGGGATTTTTGAAAAAAGGAATAAGTTAGTAGTAGAAGAAACAAGAGAAATGTTGCTTAAGAATGATGTTTCTAAGACATTTTGGAGAGAAGCAATCAATACAATAGTATACACTCTAAATAGAGTACAAAAAAGAAAAGGTATGAACAAGACACCTTATGAAATATGGTTTGGTCATTCACCATTAGCTAAGTATTTTAGAATATTTGGAAGCAAAGAAAAAGGTGTGGTGACAAGGAATAGAGTAAATGAGGAGATATGTTTGATGTCTCAAGTTGAGCTTAAGAGTGCAAACAAAGCATGTAAAAATGGTCATTGGCTTCAAGCAATGAAGGAAGAATTAGATTAGATTGTGAAGAATGATACATGGGAGTTAGTTCCTAGACCTAAACACAAGAATGTGCTAAGAACCAAATGGGTATTTAGAAATAAGATGAATGAGCAAGGTAAAGTTGTGAGGAAGAAGGCTAGAATTGTATGCAAGGGATATTCACAACAAGAAGGCATAGAGTATGAAGATACATATGCACCTATAGCCAAAATAGAAGAAGTAATGATTTTCTTGGCTTATGTAGCAAATAAGAAGTTCAAGGTTTATCGGATGGATGTTAAATAAGACTTCCTAAATGGAGAACTTCAAGAAGAGGTATATATTGAGCAGCCTAAAGGTTTTCCTTTATCAAAAGATAGAGACATGGTATAAAAACTAAAGAAAGCTCTATATGGTTTGAAGCAAGCATCTAGAACCTAGTATGCAAGGTTGGATAGTTATTTGGCAATGCTTGAATTTTCTAAAGATATGACAGACATCAACTTGTTTTTGAAAGAAGTTTAAAATAGTTTTCTGATTATATTAATATTTTTTGATGACATCATTTTTTGGAGGTAATGATGAAGCAATTGATAGTTTTTTTTGAAGAGATGAAGAATGAGTTTGAAATGAGTGTAATAGGAGAAATGAAATTTTTTCTATGATTATAGATTGTGCAGAATAGTGATGGTATTTTTATTTCACAAGCTAAGTACTTGAATGATTTTTTGAGAAGGTTTGATTTAGAAAGCTATAAACTTGTTGGTACACCTTTGATAATTGGTCACAAGTTGTCTAGTAAAGATGAGACACTTGTAGTAGAGAAAAAGAAGTACAGATCCATGATTGGAGGTTTGTAATATCTAACTCACACTAGACTAGATATAGAAAATGTATTTGGGATTGTAGCTAGATTTCAAGTTGTTCCTAAAGAGTATCATTTTGCAGTAGTAAAAAGAATATTCATATATTTGTAAGGGACATCTAACTATGGAATTTGGTATGACATATCAAGTGATTTCACTCTATGTGCACATACCAATGTAGATTGGGTATACATTATGGATGATAGAAAGAGCACCAATGGTGGAGCATTCTTTCTTGGAGGAAGATTGGTTTCTTTGCTAAGAAAGAAACTATTAGAGATAGGGGATATTGAGGGGGGGGGTGTGAATTAGTATTCAACAAACTTTTGTCCCCAATTGGATATTATTAATTACTTTGAACCATGCATAAGAAAGTAACAAGTAATGTTGAACAAAAATAATAACTATGCATAAAGAGAACTCATAAGACCATTTTTTTTAACTAGGGAAACATTGGCCAAGGGAAAACCCTAGTGGGGATGATACCCACTAGATGATATATATATGTGTGTGTGTGTGTGTGTGTTTGTGTGTGTGTGTGTGTGTTCCTTGTTAGAGGATGACCCCTATTAGGATTCAATAAGTAAACTTAGTATAGAGAGTCCCTATTAGGATACTTTGAATCCCTGTTAGAAGATTCCAACCTTGTTAGGAGTTGTAGTACAATAGATGCAAGAAGAGCTCACTATCCAAATAAGAAATTAGTCCTCAAGTATATACGTGTTGTATCTCCTTTCTTGATTAATCTTTGACCTCAACCTAATCTTGAATCATGAAATTGGGTTCTCAAAACCTCGCATATATCACTTCACAAAAAAATTGCATATCATTTATTACAATACAATTGTACACTACTTCTTGCAAGATATCCTTCACATAAATACCATTCCTTTTCAAAAAAATTTGTCAACTCAGATAAGAACATAATATACTTTTCCAAATTAGAGTAAACATCTAGGACATTGGCCCTAATTGGTCAAGTAATTACTTTGTAAACAAAATAATTCCTTTCCTTTAATTCCATTGTTCTATTTCACTTGGTAAATCATGAATATCTCCTTTTCTATATTGTTTTTACTGATGCCTGAGGTTATACATGTCATCATCAACATGTATATGGTTGTTGACCTTAGATGGTTTTGACATTTGAGTCTCAACACACTTAACCACTTTCTATATTAAAGTCGAGCACACTATGTATGTTGAGCCATAGTGTGTGTCGAGTCAAATTCCAATAGGTGTCGAGTCGTAGTTGATGCCAAGCAAGTCAAAATGCTTCATATGTTGAGTGAGCTAGAACTATATAGGTACTAAGAAAGAACAAATGTAATAGGTGTCGAGTAATCTAGGATCAAACATGTGACGAGCACCAGTAGTCCAATATGTGTCGAGTAACATAGAATCAACATATGAGTTTGTGCCCTCACAAACTCAGATGTAAACTATTTTTGAAGCAGACATGGAAGGATTTTGAAGGATAACAAGGATAACGATGAATCTTTTATATTTCATATGCAATCAACATGTAGCCAATTAGAGAAATGGAGAAGGCATGCAACCGATGATAAAAATACAAGAAATGGGTGGGAAGTTAAGATTCAATATGGATCATAGATCCATGCCTAACCCTAAGCCTTTACAATCTTTATAAGAAGGATGAAAACCTCATTATGTATGTGGATGACAATAGTGTATGGGGAGACTATAGAAAAATTCATTGTGAAGTGAGAAAGACCTAGAGGAAGAAAGAAAAAATTACATATCCAGTTGATCAAATCTCAGAGGATTAAGACTAGAAGGAGCAGATCAAGTGCCTATAATCAGCAATTGAAGATTGTAAGTAATCAGGTCAAAGATTACTAATACTTTTTAGTCATTGCATTAGATAAGTGAAAATCCTATGTTGATAGGTTAGCTTAATAGCTACTTTGTAGATCCTTTGAAGAGGTAACTAAATCCTTTAACAGGGTGACACTTCATGTAAAGTGTTTGTAAATCCTCTAACCAAGTCACTATTGACAGAGTGTAAATCCTTTAATAGGGCATACCTTTCATAGGGCAGACCATTAGAAGTGGTCAAACATTTATTGTTGTAGTGATTTTGTAGGTATCATCCCCCCCCCCCCCCCCCCCCAATTTTACCTTCTTATTCCTAGAGGGTTTTTGAGTTACCAAATCTGGTGTTATGTGTGTTGATACATGTGCTTATTTTATGATTATTTGATGTATTTACATGCATACAATGTACTTTAAGTTATTTGATTTAAAGGGTAAGAAAAGGTTAAAACTGTGATACTTCTAATTTGCCCCCTCTCTCAAAAGTACTCTTCCCATTTTGAACATTCCAACAATGGTATCCATCTAACTTTGCTAGTCATAAAATGATGTCAGTAACATTTTACATATACAATAATGTACTATTGTAAACCAATTTCATACCTAGAAAAATTTTCGAGTACCAAAAGCTAAGCATCTTTATTTCCAAGGTTCACTATAAGTATGTACATCATGTGTTGTCATTAATGAAAAAGATTACATCACTTCATATAGCCAATTATCAATAATCTCCCCCATTTGCATTGATGGCAATAAAGTAAGGAAAATTTCCTAAGTGAAAAAACCTTAACAAAAACTTACAATACTTATCATCTAATACATATACTTCATATTATGATTTCTCAATTTCTTAATTTTTCCCCTTTTTGATATGATTGCTACATCCATAACTTACTATACAATTTTCTTTTAAAACTTCTCCCCCTTTGACATCAATGACAAAGGTTGGAAAGTCCAAAAATTGTCAAAAAAGTTGTCTATTTGCTATCAAGCTGCTAATATTTTCATGCAATCATCAAAATTTTCCTTTAAAATATTCACAGCTTTCTCCCAAGTGTCTTTTTCTACTTTTGTAGTGGTGAGCATTGCACATAAGGCATATGATGCAATCTAAATTGCATTAAGGTCAGAGTAGGTGATGTTTGCATAAGTGTCATTTACTTTGACACATTCTTCCAACTGTCTCTCAATAGTTGATACTGTACACTCGAAAGTGTCCCACTCTAAACCCTTCTATCCAAACGATTCCATGAGTTTGGAATGCTTGGATGTTGTCTTAGAGCTCCCTATCCATGGAGTGCAAGGAGCTATTATTCAAACATGAAGGCTCTCAGCCAAGCCTTAGAAATGTGCTTCTTGCTAGTAAACCATGCAATGGGAGGTTCCAAAGACAAGATGCAAGAATGCAAATGTCCCATGGAGTTCCTCAAGAATGCAATGCAACTAAAGATTAAGCTAGCATGAATATGAAAAGTGTAGCTATTCTAAGCATGGATGAGAGTGCTACAATCCAACTATTAGACTATATTATTTAATCTACATGTAAAAATGAAAGCTAAGCTAAGCTAGAATGCCATGGATGAGAGAATGTAGACAAGAAAGAGAAGTTCTCCACAAAGCTCCAAAGAAACCTGTTAGAAAACCTACAGCATAACAATATTCAAATAATGGATGGATTGAGGGGGAAAGCTCTCTCCCTTTTAAAGATGTATGGACGGTAGAGATCAAGATGAAGATGGTGGATGATCAACGGTGGAATTCAAAAAGAGGAGTGATCCATGTGCACACACAAGTCAACCCATAGAATATAAGTTGACTTGTCATATAAGACAAAAGTCACAAAGCCTTTTCTTTTAATTGCAAAATAGAAAAAGGACTTTATGTGTGCACTTTAAGTGGGTTAGAAGAATGGGGTCTTTTATTTAATTAAAAGGGGACATGTTCTTTTAAAAAAAATAATGAACTTAGGATAGCATAGTCAAACTATAGGTTATAATCAAATAAATTGATTATTAGCAATTTGGTCTAGGTAAATGATTAAATTAATTTAGCCAAAATGTTGAAAATGGGGCTAATAGTCTAGATGACCATTTTTAGGTGATTACATTTGCCCCTCTTTGACTAATGTGTGATCAATCTGGGAACACATTATTTCAAAGAAAATAGAAAGCCAAGTAGGTAGTGATAGATATAGATATCAGATTTCAAAGAATGAAATGCAAAAATAGATAGCAAGTCCTAAATGCAGAGCCTGATAGCAGTAGTACTGAACATTAGGAAGATGATGTTAGGATCAAAAAATAATTTTAACACCTAGCAAAGCAAATAGATCGAGAGCAAGTGATAATGTCAAACAAATGCTCCTAAGAAATAGATAACTGTAACAATCAGCAATAGAGTATTTCTGCCCCCTCGGGATCGAAATTGAAATGAGGTAAGGGGATGCAGAAACTGGTTAGACATGAGAAAATTAGAATACAGAAATGTCCAAGATGACAGATAGATGATTAGAACCCAAGAATGACTATAAAAAATTGATAAAATGCCCCAATTTGACTAGAGTTGACCTTGAAGGATATAGCATAAAAATTAGGTTGAAATGAGTAGAAAGGTGATTTTAGACATGAAACAGTGAATTGAAGTAGATATGAAGCATGGAAATGATGAAGACACGAAGAAATGAAGATGCCCCAGTGATGATTCAAAGATTAGACCTCAAAAGGTCAGTTAACTGCTCAAAAGAAAGTAAAATTTTAAAAGACAATTTTGACCATCAAGATGAACTCGAATTTGGGTTTTGATCCTGAAAATAAATCTAGGACGTTGAAATTATTTAAGAGGTCCAAACTTTATATAATGTGATGTTAAGATAGAAAAGAGATGAAGCGATAGATTAAGAAGGTGAAACGACATGAACAAGAAGAAAGTAAAGAAATATATGAAAGAAGTTAGCCGATATGTCCACAAAAAGATGAAGAGAGAGCTCTCCCCATATGCAAGAATATAAGATTAAGCTAGAAAAATGAACCTAAAATGCAAGCTAATATGCAAAGTGGTTTACCAGCAAGAAGCGCATAACATTTAGACTCTTAATTTCATCATTAAGCATTTATTAGGGACATCATGAGATCATACAATCATCACTAGTATAACTATGAGGATATGAATATGATCGATATCATATAGGTATGTGGAAATCCAATCTAAGCATCAGAGACATGTAAGTCAAGATAACTACACGATTAGATTCCCTAAGTTTAATTTAGCAAGATTACACCTGTATCAAGGCATAAGCGCTAGGATAAACCCCAAGTGCGGTCTTGTGAAACAGTCAAGGATGATACATTTATAAGTCAAAGTGTTGAATAGGACAAGCACGAATGCTTACAACACTATAGACAAACAAAGTATACCCACAAGAAGAAATCAAGAAGACATGCCCCATGCCCTCAGTCTTCTAGTCAATGACATCCTTGAAAGACTATTAGGGATGGAACATATAGTAAATAAATCGTCATAGAAAACACACAAAGTAGATAAATATCAGCATAGCTTAGTCATTTAAGTGTTAAAGTGTGTGTGTGTAAGTCACTTGGCCATTTCTTCAAGACTTGATTCTGATAGTGAGAAATATCATGACATCAGAGACCGTAGGTAAACTATCTGAAAAGTGTTGAAAAACACTTGATGTCAAGGTGGGGGAAGTGTTTAGAAACACTATTTTGTGAGTTGTCAAAGAAACTCAAATGCACAAGAATACCTCAATAGGATAAGTAGTTATGCCCCTGAGATGAGGACAAGAAACAATTCCAAGCCAGGAAATGTGTAGCGAAGTGGATGATTGAGACTGATAGACATAGGTGCGAGGGTTTCAAGTAGCACCTGTTTCTAGGTTTTCACCACTTGACAGATTTTTTTTTTTTTTTTAGGGCTTTTTTCATTTTTATTTTTTTTGTATTTTGGAATTTATGAATTTTTTTGGTGATACATCAAAGTGCCTATTGCTAGGTTTTCACTAAGATGATCATTTTTTCAAGATATCTTTTGATTTTTAGGATTTTTTCAGCATCATATATGATTTTTTGGATTTTTTAGAAGGTTTTAAAGATCACTAGTTCTCAAGCAAGATCACATCATTTTCTCCCAATGTCTATCAAGGTATAGGACATGATGGATAAACAAGCCAATGGATAAGCAAAGATGCATAAGAAAGGAATGTAAAGCAAGTGAAAGTGATCCTCAAGAACTGACTCCTCAAGAATACCCAAGCTAGGGAAAGATAACCATATAAAGTAGGTTTTGGATAAGCAATGGAAGAAATGAGCAAGATAGCATGTAGGATAAGCAATGAAGCCAACAAGTGAGATAGCATGAAGTGTGTAGTCCAAAAGAGTAGCCATGTCAAGAGACCTATGAGAACCATGTTTCATTTATTATGATCAAGACCAAGGGGTCAACTAGATAGTATAGAAATGGGATAGAGCAATAAGAATAAAGCTCAAGATAGAGGCTATGAGTGAATGAGAGAGCACAATAGAAAATCTGGTGGATAAGATAGCCAATATGCAAAGATAGCTCAACATTGTCAAGATCAAGAAGAGAAGAGGGGATAGATGGATGATGGAAGAATTATGCATGATGCCTGTTTGCTAGGTTTTCATCATGGTACTTATCTAAGGTGCCACAAGAAGTAGTTTTCACCATAGGATGGATTTATTTCTCTTTACTTTTGCTACCAAGGTGCCACAAGAAGTGGTTTTCACCAAGGCACATTTTCATTTTTTTGATTTTTTTGATTTTTTCTTTTTTTTTTTCTTTTTTTTTTCTTTTTAGAAAGAGCTCAAGCTTTTTGAATGTAGATCGTGCTCCTATAGAAAAGATAAGTCATGATAAGCCAAGACCATAGAAAGGTATGCTCAAAGATGTTGATAGGGTGATGAAAGAGAAATGGTAGTAGGAAGAGTATATGGAGGATAAGAGTGCATGTATTGAAAGTAAGTGTGAGCTTTAGAGGATTTCATGAGGGTAGCTGAAATATTGGACAAGATCAACATTGACACACACCTTGAAGGGTATTGTAATGATGGAGGAATCATGGATGAAGTAGCTTGAGGTTTATATGTATGAGGTGGTAGAAGAGATTTGGAAAAAAGTGGAGTGGAAGGCTTTGGAATATTTTTAGAAAGATTTTTGAAAGAAGATGGAATGGAAGCCTTTGGAAGATTGAATGTCAACTTTGAAGTATTTTCAATATTCAAGCCTTTTAAAAGAGACTTGGGAATCCATATAGCTTTAGATTTTCCTTCGGATACTTCAAAACCCATTTCTTCAATAATGGGTTTAGGAACCCATATTTTCTTTGATTTAGCTTTTTTAATAGTGGACCTTTGCGATCTCTTTTGTGCATTCTCCTTCTTAGCATTCACATGTCGATTAGATGGGGCATAGTGATCTTTCTTTTTCAATGAATTCTTATGTTTATTCTCACTTCCAAAGGACTTGGGATTTGTGGATGAATAAGGATGATATGACTGGTTTAGATGTATAGATGGGTGAAAAGTCATCAAAGATGAGTGTCTTTGCTGACCTTGAGGTAATATAGGAGAGCTAGGGAATGAGCTATGAGTGAATGTAGGAGATGGAGGAACATAAGGCCCCAATATGGATGGAAGGTTTGAATGCTTTAGCTTAGATGGATAAGGACCAAGGATAGATTTAGAAGATGCAAAGGGATAGTGGGAAGGGATATCAACATCTTTAGAGTGAGCAACATGGTCAAAGACATCAATAGACTCATGAGTACCTTTGATAGGAACAAAATTTTTAATAGAAGCACTTGAAGCTTGAGCACAATTTTGAGGTGGATGTGGAGAAGTAGAACATGAGGGGATGCTTTGATCTTGACAAGTAGCTTTGGATAGCATAGGAAGAGAACTTTTCTCATAATTTTCAATAAGCTCAAGGGAGTTAATGGAAGTGGTATCTTCATCATACTTTGGGGATGGAAAAGACATATGATATGGAGGGGTGAAATTTTGAAGATGAAAGGGTGCTTGATCTTGATCTTTCTTGACATTTATAGCTTTTTCTTTTTGAGAGTCCTCTTGACATGGAGCCACTTCTAAGGACAAGGGAGGATGAAGAGTGAATGGAGTAGTGCTTGGATTAGGCATAGTAGTGGATGAAGGTTGAGGATGTTTAGGATTAGTAGCATGGAAAAAGTTTGTAGCCAAGTGAAGGTTAGCTTGAGTTTCTTTTAGAGGTAGCCCTTGAGGATACACGTAGTCAATGTGGAAAGCATTCAGTTCTTTATTTGATGGAGGCATGTTGGAAAGCTTTGAAATGTTGGGAGATGCATGAGTGTTGGAAGAAGTGGAGGTATCAAGGAAACCATCACTAGACATAGGTTCATTAATATGATCTTTCTCTAGAAAAGTATCCTCATCACATGAATCATTAGAGGTTCCAAGATCAACAATCTCATCATCAATGAGATCTTGGATTTTATATTTTAGCTCTATACAATCAAAAGTAGCATGGTCATTAGATGATGATAGGCACAATAGGTATCCAAGAATGGATTTCCATAGGAGCTAGACTTAGGCAACATGATGAGCTTGGTGCCAAGAATTGTTCTCAAAATGTCATCATAAGAATCTTCCAAGGGAGCAAAAGTTCTATCAAAATTATGTCTAGAGTCCTTTTTTTGTTTCTCAAGTGAATGGTATGCATCCATGTCTTCATCATTGTCTTCGTCAAAGATAGGTCCATCATGAAATTTTGGCATAGGCTCAAGTTCCTGTTCTCTACAAAGGTCTTTAGATCTAGAAGATGAAGACATTTGATGTCTTGAAGTAGAGCATGTAGACCTAGAAGAAGTGGATGACCTCAAAGAAGGTGACTCGCATGCATGTAAACCTTAAGGAAGATTCATGTAGTGATGCAATATTTTTCTCTAACCTTTTCTCAAGTTTAGACTTCATTTCTATCATGCGTTTAGAGAGATGAAGGTAAGAAAGATCATTTTTCTCTTCTAGTTCTTTGTATTGCACATATAGATCTTGAAACTCTTTAGTGATATGGAGGATATCATGATCATCTAGATTTGGTTGAGGTTTGGTAGCACAAGGTTTAGATCCCATAGTTTTAGATGCAAAGCCAGGCATAAAAGAGCCTAAAAGATAACTTGATGTTGAAACTATAGAAGGTAGAGTGTTTACTTGCCAAGATAGTAGAGAGAGATTAAAGTAACTTGTCAAACAATATGTCCAAGAAACTTACAACATGAATGACTCAAGTCAATAGCTAGGCAAGATGCCCAAATAGCCAAATAGATAGAGCAAGCAGGGTGACAAGTGAACAACTCTCCAACCTAAGAGTGTAGTCAAGAAATCAAGGCAACCATTTCAGCAAAAATATAACTAGCAAGTGGACATAGACCATGAAGATAGAAAGACCAAGAGCACCAAGACCAAAGAGTCACTTTAAGCATGTTCAGGAACTAGAGACATAAAAAATAAAAATCAAATGATGAGACTCCCCTTAGCAAGAAACACAAGAAAATGTTTGCATTTGATGTTTTGACTTGGGTGACAAAGTTTGACAATAGTTGATAGCATAGCAAGTTTGATGTTCAAAAGAAATTTCTTTCCAAGCAAGATAGTGACACATGGAGTAGCCTTCAAACAATCAAGCAAGGGACAAAGCAACCTTGCATGATACAAGTATATGTGATGTCTCAAAAGAATTCTCTAGAATTATCGTCATGTGTATGTTCAAAAAAATTTCACAGGTCTAGCACATTCGAGAACACATCAAGCAATATCTACCTAAAAGTCATGGTTCATTACTCAATAACTTGGCCCATGCTTGATGCTCCTTTGCCTCACACCAAGTGGTTTCCCACAAGATATATTGGCTTTTTCATAGAAATTCTATAAGCATAACCAAGAAAACACAGATGGTGAGTGTAAAATCTTGGGGTGATCCAGGTAGTCCACTAGGATCGATCCTTGCACCAAAAAGTTGAGCAGCTAAAAAAGGTAGTTACTAACTTAGGGTGTTTAGATAGGGATTCCATTCATAGTGTTCCTCTTGCTCCCAATTATGGAACACCTCACCTTGCGATGAGTAACCGATCTTGCAATCACAAGAGTACCTTAAGCATTCTTGCCTAGTGATCTTCCTATGGTCAAAATCCCATAAGCGATCACACTAGGCGAAGAAAAACACTATGTCTACCAAGGTTTTGTGTCCTTGATAGCCTTGAGTTTATAGTGGGTTGGAAGAGCCAGGTAATTTTCTTGTCCCTACTTGGGTTGTTCCTCTTAGGTTGTCTGAGAGCAGGCTCTCTAAAGGATTCTAAACTACACAAAGAGTGGATCAACTTTTTAAAGTCAAAATTTTGGATTCACCACAAGGGTGAAGAGCATACTCTCCTATTTCAATTATTATCTCTAAAACACACCAAGAAGATTTAGTTTCCTCTTACTCTTGAAACCAAATGGTAAGTCAAGATTTTTGATTCACCACAAGGGTGAAGAGCATAGTCTCCTATCACCAAAAGATCCCAATTGTAAGTTTTAATGTGCCTAAAAATAAACAACTAGTATATGCTGCAGATGTAAAAGTAAATAACAAGAAAAATTGGATTTTTATGCATTGGACAACCCTGCAAACAATCGTTAGTAGCCCTTGTGCATTTGAAGCTTTGACATGCGTTCTTTTTATGTAATGTTTTAATTTTTTTCATAAAGATGGCAACCTGTAATCACAACTTGTTAGCACCACAAGTTAGTGTGAAATAACATAAAAATATGCAATAAAAAGTGGTTATTTGCCTCAAAAATCCAATTTATCTTCCAACCAAGTGCATGCAAAGAAAGTGTAAGTTAATCACAAATGCTCTCATTTTTACTCTTTGATTTTGACCTAGTCAACAAGATTGGACTTGTTTGCTATGATTTCGGATCCAAAAATAGAAATGAAAAGAAGAGACCCCTACTAAAAATCAGAGAGCTTTCCAAAAATGTAAGAAATTCAAAAAAATCTCTTAATTTGCTCCCTATAGATCAATTTTGTCAAAATAGGCCAAATTTATTAAATCAAGTTTTTGATCCTTAAAATGATCTCAAAAATAAAAACACAAAGAAAGTACCCCTGTTAGAATTAAAAGATATTTCTGAAAATGTAATTTTTTTCGAAAATGTGCTGATATGCTATCAAAAATGGCTTTTTATGAAAAAAAAAGAAAAAATCATAACTCTCGAAAATCATGTCAAACTACTTTGAAAATTGGACTAAGACGTTTTGAACACATACTTAACTTGCAAAAAATATTTCAGAACCAAACTCTAAGTGGTTTAAAAGATATGATTAAATCTTTAAACCAATTAGATTTTTGGCCTTCAAATCAATCTACTTATGGGTTGGCCTTAAAACCCAAGTGATAATTCTACAAAAACACTTGATTAGATCCAATATGCTATTGTAAAAAATCAGAGATGAAATATAAAAGCAAATGGAGCTAGAAACTTGATTCAAGCCCCACGGTGGGCGCCAAAAATGTACACTCGAAAGTGTCCCACTCTAAACCTTTCTATCCAAACGATTCCATGAGTTTGGAATGCTTGGATGTCGGCTTAGAGCTCCCTATCCACGAAGTGCAAGGAGCTAGTATTCAAACATGAAGGCTCTCAGCCAAGCCTTAGAAATGTGCTTCTTGCTATTAAACCATGCAATGGGAGGTTCCAAAGACAAGATGCAAGAATGCAAATGTCCCAAGGAGTTCCTCAAGAATGCAATGCGACTAAAGATTAAGCTAGCATGAATATGAAAAGTGTAGCTATTCTAAGCATGGATGAGAGTGCTACAATCCAACTATTAGACTATATTATTTAATCTACATGTAAAAATGAAAGCTAAGCTAAGCTAGAATGCTATGGATGAGAGAATGTAGACAAAAAAGAGAAGTTCTTCACAAAGCTCCAAAGAAACCTGTTAGAAAACCTACAGCATAACAATATTCAAATAATGGATGGATTGAGGGGGAAAGCTCTCTCCCTTTTAAAGATGTATGGACGGTAGAGATCAAGATGAAGATGGTGGATGATCAACGGTGGAATTCAAAAAGAGGAGTGATCCATGTGCACACACAAGTCAACCAATAGAATATAAGTTGACTTGTCATATAAGACAAAAGTCACAAAGCCTTTTCTTTTAATTGCAAAATAGAAAAAGGACTTTATGTGTGCACTTTAAGTGGGTTAGAAGAATGGGGTCTTTTATTTAATTAAAAGGGGACATGTTCTTTTAATCAAATAATGAACTTCGGATAGCATAGTCAAACTATAGGTTATAATCAAATAAATTTATTATTAGCAATTTGGTCTAGGTAAATGATTAAATTAATTTAACCAAAATGTTGAAAATAGGGCTAATAGTCTAGATGACCATTTTTAGGTGATTACAGATATCTTTAAAGCAATAGATTCTCTGAATTTTGATAGTCTTTTCAAAATTAGGTCCTTTTCAAGATCTAGTTTCTTGGTGTTTGAGTGAACATTAACAACTTGACCTTCCAAATCATCAACTCTATAAGAGAGTTGTTGTATCTGACTGGTTAGAGCTTCCAACTCACTCAACTTCCCTTAAATATTTCTATCCAAATCTTTGTTCAACATATGAGATAAAGTAAATTTGATGTACAATACCTTGCTAACTTGTTGACATCTTTAGAGTTTCTTAATACAAGTATCAAGACTCAACAAATCATTCTAAATATTCTGAAAAATGGTGCTAAAAAGATTAGTATCATGTGAAATTTGAGCCTTAGACTCAACAATATTCAAAAAAATTGTAATTTCATCATCAAATGATTTTACAATTGCTTGAGCTCTCTAGTCAGGGTCTTCTTCAATGTGTTTAGTTGTAAGGGTGTTGTGCAATCTGTCAGTCACCTCCATTAATGCTCTCTGTAGAATTTTCTGCTTAATTTTTTTCTCAAAAAAATCAAGGATGAGATCAAGTTAGATTTATTGTCATCATCACCTATAAGGTTAGCAAGAGATATAGGAGAGGATGAGCTAGATGCTTTCACATCATCTTCCTTTTGTTTCTTCTCTACTGCCTTCTTTGATCTTCTGTCTTCTTCTTCCTTTTCTTCTTCCAACTTTTTCTCTTTTTCTTCTTCTCTCCTCTTTTCATCTTCTTTCTACTTCTTTTCTTCTTCAAGCAATTTCAGCTTGGCTTGTTCAATCTTCTTATTTTCTTCATCTAGTTGTCTTTTCTCTTCTTCAACCAATCTTAACTGATCTTGAATATCTTTGAAATGGGGCTCAGGTTGATTGAGCAAGTTTTCATCAATGTTAATAGTAACATTTTTCCGACCAATTTGCATAGTATCACCACTTAATAATACTTCTAAGGTTTTCTCTATAGTAGTATGGTCTTCCTTTAACTCACTCATCATTTTATTGATGGATACTATTGTTTCACTTCTTATAACATTATTTTCTGCTTCCATGAATAAAAATGGTCTTATCTTACTTCACACATAAAGTTCTATTTTCTCCATTAATTTCTTGATTTTATCTTCATCATTTATCTTACACATAGTTCTTAGCATGGACTTCCAAAGTTCTATGTCTTCTTTATGAATTGGTGCCTTCTTAGCCACAAGTCTGTCATACACTTTTTGATTCATCATGTCTTTAATATTCTCAAGTATCAAGTTATTAAGGATCATATATCTCATAGTAGAGATATCTACTTGTTCCTTCTCAATGTCATCGTATAAATCATAGAACTTGTTCATCTGGACACATTTTCCTTCATTTACAATGGTTGTGTTGATTTTCTCTATCTTAGGTTTCCATGGTTGCCTTGTTTTACCTGTTGGCTGCTTAGAAGGAATGACTTCCTCTAGTTCTTTGTCTTATGGTTCCTCTTCTTCTTCATCATCAATGGAGTCCTCAATTGTCAAGAATGTTTTATTTCTTTTCTCAAGTCCAATAGCTTGCTACTAAACTCTTTTAGACTTGTGAGTCTCTACTAACATTTCAAATTTCCTCTTAGGTTCACTTGGTTGCTTGGCTGATATAGTAGCATATGGAATGCTCTATTCTGTAGGAAATTCTACAATGGATACACTAGATGCTTGGCCAACTGACAGAGGTGTCACATACATTACACCTTGCTCACCAATTTGTTTTAGTCCAAAGACTATTTGTCTAACTACATGTGATTCTTCTTCTAACATACCAGCATCAAATAGTGTTTTCTTCATTACAAATGAATGTTCTTATGAAATGCCTTTTCTAATGATGCCTAGTAGGCTAACTAGGTTATCTCCTCCCACATTCCAAATCTATATGATGCTTGATCTATATCAGATTTCAACAATAAATCAACATAAATAATAGTTATATCATTGCTCAATTCATAACCTAGGGGCTCAAGAAATGTTTCTTAAGGTTCTACTACTTCAATATAGGTAGGTCAGTCTTCACCATAAAACATATATCATTCTTACATCTGTCAACAATTATAGGGGCAATTATGTATCTATGTTTCATCTCATTCCGAAATGTTCTCATGATCAAATTTTCATTGTCCAAGACTTTCTCTAATATATGCCTTCTACATACATCTGTTATCTTGTCCATAGTGCATCTTTCACTACTCATAATATTAGTAACTGATAAAAATGGAAATATCTTAAGTACATGAAAGAAAATATGATTAATCAAAGGTTGGAATCTGAATACACCATTCTTAGCTCTCTTATTCTTCTCTAAGGTCTCAATAAGTTGTACTCTTAGAATCTCACTTAAATTCACTTGTTCTTTCTCAACACATATCTTATAAGCTACATAAATGAAGCTTTTTGAAACTCATCAATTTTAGAACTTGCACAAATAGAATATGCAATGATTTTGCTCAAGAATCTTACATCATATTGTTTGATGGAACTAATCACCATTGTTTTACCATTGTACACTGCCTAGTATACTTTTCAACCTTTTTCTTAACTAGTGTCTCACCAATAGGTACATTTCCTTGTTTGCTAAGACTAGTGACCTCATGAATATGGTCATTAGAGATGTCAACTACATTATCTCCCATCCAAATATTTCTATTATGAATTTTTCTTAATATGATTTGTGTCCATTCTTTAGTATTAAGTTCATGGTAGAAATGATATTTGACTAAGTCTATGTAATGCCCCGCCCGAAGATCCTTAGAAACAAGGATTCAAATCAAGCCAAGATATTTTTTTTTAACAAGAATGAATGCACGAGACAACCTCATACAGGGATCACAAAGATCGCAACGGAAGACTTCAACACAATCCCGGCAACCAATGAATCTTCAAACGCCACTACCAAATTGACACACACAAACAAAGCCAACAAAGACAACGCACATGATGAGGGCACAAGAAACAACCACTCATCAACAAAACACCAAGCTGGGGTAAAATGTAGAATCTTGAAATTTGGCTAAGCCTGAAATCCTGAAGCCCTGAAAATTGGCTAAGTCTGGATTTCTAAAGCCCTGAAATTTCCTAGAATCCATAACTTATCTTTGAGAGGTCTGAAACCTATCTCAAACGATTTGTCGCATATATTAAAATATATCTTAAGTATAAGGAATTAAATATACGTCAACTTATACTTAAACGATATTTTTTAAACCCCTAGGAAATCTGTTTTGAACCAAGAAGGTGTAAAAACCAAAAGGGTGTCCAAAACCAACTTTCAAACTTTCATCCGACAAGCCTAGATAGCTCCTGTTTCTCGCGCGAGAAAGAAAATTGGTCTCGAGTTTCGTGCGCAATCTTTCACTGCTTCGCGCGAGAAAGTGCGCACTTCGCGCGAGGAATACTGAGCTTCATGTGAGGATTCACATTCTTGTGCGAGGATTCCTATGCGCCGCACGAAGATTTACATTCTCGTGTGGGAAGTGTATTCTTTCGCGCAAGGAAGAAACAGTCTCGTGCGAGGAAGAAATAGTCTCGCGTGAGGAAGAAACAGTCTCGCGTGAGGAAAATACAATCTCACACGAGGAAACAAATCAGCGCAACACAAAACACAAACAAAAAGCTAAACAAACAAGGAAACCTCCACACCGGGGAGTACCGGATCCACGTAAATCAAGGAATGAACACTCAAGAGCACTAACAGCAAGGAAAGAGAAACATCTAACCATCTAAAACATAAATGCAAAGCACATACTGAAATAAACATTGCAATGAACAAAATACATTTTAGAACTAAACAACCAAATAAATGTGTGGTTCCTCCCAACCGTCAATAGCATCATAAGACCATCGTGGGTCCTAGCCATCCCCCGCGTGTAATATCCCAAGCCACCGACCAGATCATCAGTACTGTCATAATAGGGATGTCACTACTAAAACATGCAACAATAAAAGCATAAGGAAATCTAACATGCTAGTAGAAAAGCATAAGATAATCCTACAGTAGATAACATCTCCTATTACATGCTAAATAGCAATAAGCAACAGATGTACTACTAAATCAAATAACATCATCTAAACATATGCTAAACATCATGATAAGGGAATGCGTCAAGTAAACTAACATCATCTAAACATGATATCCAAGCATTCCAATGAAAGCATAAATCACAAGAAAGCATACTCTGGAACCCGAAGTACCAAGTGAAGCCATCCAGCAACGGTCGCACTAGGAAAAAAGATCATCTCTGTACATCGATCCCTAGCAGTGGTGAAGGTAGCTATGCCTCCCAACCACGTGGCACCCATAGGTCCACACCCGCCATGCTAAAGGAGATAATGAACCAACCACAAACACACAAAACAACAACCAAGGCTAACACTCACGCCAGACAGTATGATGGCTGAACCAAGAACCTAAGACAATGCAAGGAATAAAGGTCCTGGTTAGACACTCAAAAGGATACTAAGTAGGGGCTGACATCATGGAGAGTTGCTTGGCATCAAAAAGCCCAAGCTAGGACTTGCGCAGATTCAACATCCCTCAACGGAAAGGCTCTTGCACCCCAAACTTTTTTATTATCTTAAGTTTTATTACCAGTCACACATTATATTTAATTTTCACTTACTTAAAGCTTCCTTTTCCAACCCTCTAGGCATAATGATCACCAGGCTGCGAGGTAGAAGCCCCCTCCATATGCTACCCTACCCTACCCATGCTCATCCTACGACAAGTGCCCATGGGCATGCATACTTCCATCCCAACCCCAATGATCATAACTTCCGGCAAATCCACGGAAGATCGGGCCTCACAAGTCACCCAACAAATGTATGTGTACGTACTCGTGTGTGGCGCACCACCATCATGAAGATCATAACACAAGGACAGGAATGAGAACACAATGCAAAGAAAACACCCAACTGAAAGCAACACGGGAAGGACGGATTCTACATGAATCCCAAAGCTAATAAAACCATACATCATAAAATCACTCAATCGGCTTCAATCCGAGAGTATGGATTCTACACGAATCCCAATGATGAAACAAGACCACACATCATGAACTCACTCAACTGGCCTCAATCCGAGAGTATGGATTCTACATGAATCCTAGCATTCACAAAACAAAAGCAAAGGTCCAACAAAAACCATAACAGGTATAAAATCACTCAACCGAACACAACGTTGGGAGTACGGATGCAACACGCATCCCAATGCAACATAAAAGTGCAAAAGTGGTTTGATTGATATCCAAATGGATCATCAAGGTCCACGACCCACATTGTGCCAAGAAAACTCAAGAAAATAGGGCGGCACACAAAACGAGGTAAAAACCTCAAAAATTTGGAAAACTACAAAATTAAAACCCATTTGGCCTTTGGGTTCAAAAACCCCAAAAATCCAAAAAGTAAATGGAATCGAACACCATATGCAAAAATGGCCAGCATAACGGTGCAAAACTCCAAACCCTCTTCCCAAAAAATAGGGAAATGTTCATACCCGCCCAACCCGGTAGAACTAACATACAGAAACGGAGGGGAACACTAGTTCTTAGCCTCCAAACAAACGACTACCAAAAACAGAAGCTGAAACAGAGTAGAAAGAATAAAATAGGAAAGCCCTACCTCACAGCCAAAAGGGCAAAACGAGAATCTGAACCATAAAATAAATATCTCGCAGAAGTAGCTTAAAATCGTGGCAATCCAAGGTTTCCTCGAGCTAGATCCAATGAGCTCAACCTCGCGATGATCCTACGCCCGTAGCTCCCACAATGAACAAAACAGTAAATCTTCACGAAGAGGATTTTGGGTTTTACTCTCCAACTTTCCAATTTGAAAGTGAGAAGTGAGGAATTAAATTCCTCGTTGGATACTTATTCACTTTTCGAGTGAATAATTGATTAGCGCATTTAACCAGCTAATCTAGTTAAACCCCAAATCGACCCAAACAAAAATAGGCTATTCCTATAAATAGGAATTCATCTATGTCAAAGCTGCCAAAAATTAAAATAAAACAATTAAAAAGCCCGAAAACCCAAAAACACAAAAATCACCTAAACAACTTTCACGACAATGCGAACCTCTAAATGCACAGACACGCTTACTAGTCTAATCACATAATGCAAACGAGTTTGGATTTAATAATCACCGAAAGGTTTAAATTAAACATTTTAATAAGGATACATTGACCATACAAGGACAACATTGGTAAAATATGAAAGGCTGAATCACTAACTCCATGTGCCACTGCCAAGGATATAAATCCTGCACACTAAACAACACGATCAAGTGCAATTGCATATAATAACATAGCCGAAGCAATAAATGCATTAAATCACCTAATTTAACCATCTATTTAATTATATTAAAATAATCTATTTACATCACTCACGTTCACATAAAGCATAACAACGCAGGAATGAAGTAAATAACCATAGCATTAAATCCATCACATAACAAAATCAGAGGTATATCCAAATACCAGATAACCAGATAACATCATAAAACACACTGTCATCACAAAATGGCATCATCATGCAATATGATTAACTGAACAACATAGTAGTCTAAAATCTATGATACTAGAATCAAAGAGTAACATTTGACCCTCGGGTCCTTTCAAATGTAAACATCACATGAGTAACAAATATCTCTCTAATAAAAAATATAACAAGGTAAATGCCTGCAACAAATAACCAAATAATCCAACAAGAACAATCCATTCTAATTACTTAAGCATTTAATAATGATTGATTACTTTGCATTAAAAAGGCATTTAAAACACATAAGCAAACATAGTCATAAACATGACTAACCATTGCTACAGGAACCCAGTCCAGTGTAGCATGGTAATAGTACACAGTGCAATCTCTGCACACATCTCAGGGTAATCATAGAACAACCTCATGATACGACATTGATCCTGGTAACCACTGGCACAAACCTCAGTGAACCAAAAATCACATCATAATCTCAAAGATCAATCAAAAGCATAATCAAAGCAACTGATATAGAAACATAAATCTAAACACCTCAACGGTGTAGACCACTCAGGGTCACAATCATGATCCATCACAACAAAAGATCAGCAAGGGTGCATCCATCAGGACGACTTACAAAAGTCAAATGGGAGAGGCACTACAGTCTAAGTCTTTCAGATGCTCATATTTAGGCTTAATAGTCATATCATGATTGAAAACAATTTCCATATTTCTATTCATAAAATCACTTCCAATGGTTTCAAACTTACTACATAGGTAGCTTCCTACATCTTCCAAGAAACCTATGTTGTCTAAAGTAATTGATAAAGTTGAATTAGGGTTTTCCTTTAGGGATTTCATAAGAACAACCTTTAATTTGGGTCTCTCAATATTCTCAACATTCTAAACAACTGACATATCCATGATTATACTAAAAATAAATTTATCAAAGAATTTCTGTGCAAAAAATGATAAAATACCCTTTTCAGAGTAGGATTTTTTATTGAAATTGATTTTCCAAATTGCTTCATGGTGCTCTAAGTTTTTGAGATGATCACAATGTAGAGAACTTGCATTAATTGTGTACTTCACCAAATTGAAAAAGCTATTTATTTTTCTTTGAAATTTATTATCTATTCAAGATCAATTATCTGATCTTCCAATGCTATCTAAGGTTCATCATAGCTTTCTTTCATCATGAAAATGCTCCACAAGAATTTGCTCCATGAATTTTGTTGTAGAAACATAGATTTCATCTTCTATCACAAAGTAAACTTTCTTTGTTATAACAATAGATCTTATTTCCTTCCTAACTTGTTCCAACAAGCTCCAAATTGCAAGAAAGCTTAACTACAGTCCAAACATATTATAATACATCTTCCCTCATCCTTGCTACTCATAGCTTGATCTTTGAATGAAGTTTCTAATTCTGGTGTTGTGAACAAGATTAATTCAATTTGGTTGAATCAAACTTGATTACTGACTTCAATTTTCTTGTCTTAGCATCATCTAAATTTTCTTCTAAAATATCTATTCCCTTTACAAATGCCTCATTAAGTTCTTATTGAAGTTCACTTACTATATTTGTTTATTCTTCATTGTCTTTCTTAGTTCTAGAGTTACTTTCATGATTCCTTCTATCATTTCTAAAGTTCCTTCCATTATTATTTCTATTTTTGAACTATCTTCCATGATTCCTTTTGTCATGTTTGAAGTTCCTTCCATTTTTTCTTTTGTCCATTCTATACTATTTTGTTGTATGTCTGAAGTTGTTTCATAATTGACATACTAGGTTTTTACTTCTAGGATTTTGCTGATCAATAGGTGCTTGACAATTCCAGGCTATGTGTCCAAAGTTGTTACACTTATAACACATTATCTACTTTCTTTCTCATAAGGTCTACTTTCTCTTGATGTCCTTTCATTAGATCTTCTTCTATCTATAAGGTTAGTGTTTCCAAACATTCTACTATTTCTTCTATCATTATATTATTTAGGTTTCCTACAATCAATTGCATTATGACCAATACCATGAGAATTATGACAGTAAAATTTTGTAACATGATTAAATGATTTATTTGTACAATCTATTTTCATATGACCTATTTCATTACATGAAAAACATTTACCTCTAAATTCATACCTAGTTACCTTAGGAGATTCCACTTGCTTAGGTTCATCCAATTTTTCAATTTGCTTCTCTTGTCTAACTTCTTTGGGTTTTTTAGAAGATTGACTGGATTCAATCTTACCATCAGATTTATCTTTCTCTTTTGAATTTGATTTACTTCTAGGATTCTTTGCAAACATGCTAAATAAATAACCAAGACTAGTCTTATTATACATAGGTCTTTGTATTGACATTGATTTATCAAGCTTTTCTTTGCTAGTATAAAGTTTTTTGAGTTGTTTCTTGCATTGAGTTAGTTCACCTTTCACAATAGTGTTGTACTTATGAAATTCTTCATGATCTTCTTTCAATGTTTCAAATTTAGATGTCTTCTTTCCTAGACTCACTCTAAGATCAAAATTTTCAATCTTCAAATCTGATTCAACTTTGTTAGGATCATTCTTCAAACTCAACTTTAGATTCATAGTATTCAATTCATGTTTCAAGATCTTATACTCTGTTTTCAATTTTTAATATTCATCATCACTAGTTTTAGATTCAATAGATTTAGTCTTGTATTTGAGATGTTCAATATTGTCCTTCAATTGTCCAATGTATACTTTGGAGTCTTAATATCTATCTTTCAACTCATCTCTTTCTTTAGTAGTAAGTTCAATTTGTTCAAGTGCCTTTTCAAGGGTCTTCATCAATTGTTCCATATCCATAGAGGTAAAAGTACAAAGTTGTGTCACCTTTCAGGCTAACTTACCAGAATGATGGAGTTTGAGTATTTATATCTAAAAATCAATTTGTTCAAACATATGATCTAAGATAAATTCATTCTAGCTAAGCTATATATGGTCTCACACTTTTCCAATTGGAAATGTCTATTAAATGCATGTTTTATAATAGTTTTTATCTAATTACTAAAAAAAAAAAAATTTTAGAAAAGTACCATTTCAATAACTTTACTATTTTTTATGATATTCTTTTAATAACATATAAACACCATTTTATAGAGCTCAAATTCGAGAACATTCTCATATATATTTTATAGTGCTTTAATTAGATATAGTATATTGTAATTTAAAAAATCTACAAGCACATATTTTAACACTCGGAAAGATGTTGATTTTGGCAAAGAAAAAAATATTAAATCATATAATTTAAAAAAAAAAGTTATATGACATTCTATAGGAGAGTGTCCTCTTCTAGAATATATAAATTTTGTCCTAGTCAGAATAGATTTGTTTTGAAAAATGTGGTGGGAGATGAAAACTATCAATTTCAAGTGAGTTGAAATTTGAATCACTATAAAAGAGAAAATATAGGTCTAAAGCCAATTTTTATTCTTGAATGTTCTACCTATGTATGTTATCTATAATATAGTTGAGATTAAAGTTAAATAAGTTAATTTCCATATAATTTTGTGGTGGGAACTAGACCCCTAATTTTCAACATTTTTCAATAGCTAAAAAATCATGTATAAAGATTAGGAAAATGCATCAATTCTTATTCCAAATAATTATTAAAAATTATAATCCTAAACTTCATCTATTTCTAAATATTTCGTTAGTTTACTTAATTTTCAAATTCAAAAAATTTAATACCAATTTTATGTCATTGAAGGTGAACAATTATACTTTTACTTAGCCTTTTCCTTTACAAAAGGGTGACATAGGTTTGTGCTTTTATAAATAGGGATCTTACTCAAGTTGTTAAGCCTCTTCTAAGTAATTATGATCTACCAATTGTTAGAAATAGGGAATATGGTGGGACGGTGGTGGGGGGGTGTGGGTGAATTAGAACTTTTGTCGCCAACTAGATATTATTAATTACTTTGAACCATGCATAAGAAAACTAACAAGTAATGCTGAATAGAAATAATAACCATGTATAAAGAGAACTCATAACACCATATTTTGTTAACTAGGAACACCCTAGCCAAGGGAAAACCCTAGTGAGGATGATTACCACTAGATGATTTACTGATATATATGGTCCTTGTTAGAGGATGAACCTTGTTAGGAGTCAATGAAAAAAATTAGTATAGAGAGTCCATGTTAGTAGATTCCAACCCTATTAGGAGTTGTAGTACAATAGATGCAAGAAGAGCACACTACCCAAACATGCACTTCCAATTACAAGAAGAGCTCACTAGAAAAACAAGTAATTAGTCCTCAAGTATATAGGTTTTGTTCCTCTTTCTTGACTAATCTCTGACCCTAGCTTGATCTCAGATCATGAAATCAAGCTCTCAAAAATTTGCATATATCGCTTCACAAAAAGTTCACATATTACTTATTACAATACAATTGTACATTGCTTCTTGTAAGATATCCTTGGCATAAATACCATGCCTTTTCAAAAAAAATTGTCAGGTCAGCTAAGACCATAATATACTCTTCCAACTTAGAGTGAACATCTAGGATGTCAGCCCTATTTGGTCAAGTAATTATTTTCTAAACAAAATAATTCCTTTCCTTTAATTTTGTTGTTCTGTTTCACTTGGTAAATTGTGAATATCTCTTTTCCATTTTGTCTGTACTAATGTATGAGATTATACAGTCATTATCAACATGTATATAGTCTCCATCTAGCTTCGCTAGTCATAATATGATGTCTGAAATATTTTACATATAAAATAATGTACTAATGTAAATCAATTTCATACTTTAACAATTTTATGAGTACCAAAAGCTAAGTATCTTTATTTCTAAGGTTTACTACAAATATGTACATCATGTGTTTCCATTAATGACAACAATTACATCACTTCATATAGTCAATTGTCGACAAAAAAAAGATTGCATTTCTCAGAGTACAACTAAGAAAAAGTATGTTTCAACAACAAATAACTATAATGAAGTTATGTGGATGAAGTAGATGCTAAAACATATCAGAATTGGGTGTGAAGAACCTATTGTCATTTAGTATGATTACACAAGTATAATGAGTATGTCTAAGAATCCTATATTGCATTATAAGGCTAAGCATATATCTATTAAGTATCACGTGCTGAGAGAGAAAGCAATAGAAAAGGAGATCATATTATAGATATCTTTACGAAGCCTTTTCCTAAAGATATATTTCAGTACTTGAGAGGTATGCTTGGGGTTATGTCCCAACCTACATCTAAGTAGATGATGTAGAGAGTGCATTAGTCCAGTTGTACATAGCACTATTGTTGGCCTGGACTGAATGTTGATGCTTCCCACATGGGGGAGTATCTATGATGAGCAGAGTTATTAAAGACTCTTGGTATTTTGGCATAGTATAAGGTAGTAGAATCCCCAAAGGAGATGTTCTAGACCATAACAAATAACCACACAATAGAAATAGAATAACAATGCAAGATCTAATACCAAATTACAATAATTTATTCATAAAATAACCATTACATGCAATATGTTGGCCTATAAGGGCTTCCTAGTTACAGCCAAATACAAAGCAATTACAACAATAGTTCTACAAGATCCCACAAGATCTAACCCAAATGCTAGCTAGTCCAAATTCATACTCTAGTAGAAACCTCCAAGGAAGATTTAAAATTGTGCTCACAAGTCCACCAAGAAATCTCCTTGTTTTCCTATCTACAACTACTAGCTCTTCTCAAAATTCACTCCTCTACCATCTCCTCTTCTCCAAGATGATTGAATAATCCCAATCCTACTATAAACTACCTCATATTTGGTGTTCTATTCATAGTCTTAAGAAAAAACTCACTCTTCAGCTACTTGCCACACTCACTCCTCCTTCAAATGAATGAATAATGACTAAAGACTCCACCAAAACCCCTACATATACCAATCTAAGCCACAAGTTGGCCTAGAATGCTATTAACTAAATAAACATAAAATTAAATACTTGAAGAGCCACAAGTTGTCCTCTAACAAAAATTAAATGTCCAAAAATTGATACCCAAGAAAAATCATGATATCTCCTAGTCATGATTGAATTAGAACATGTGCTTCAAGTTTAAGGTGGTACTTTAGATCCTATACAACCCCCTAAGGGTGCAAAGGTAGATTCATTAAGGATATATGTGCATCCATCCCAAAAGTCATGCATAGAAACCCATCATGCAAACTACCAAAAATTGATACTCTAGGAGAATTGCCATATCTCCTAAAATATAATGGATTAGGACTTGTGCCTTTGAAAAAAGGAATTAATCTAGACCCTCTTCAATACCTAAAATTTTTGTCCTCTAACTCATTGTGCGAAACTAGTTACATAACACAATAGGAACCCAAAAACCAGAAAATATATCTCTAGTAGCAAGGTAAAAATGACTCAAACTTTAACATGATAACTCCAATCTCTATGCATGCATTAGACAAGGTTCCCTAATGTGTCTCCAACACATCCCTAACCATGGAAAGCATAACACCACCAAAATCCAAGCTTGATGCTCATATATATGACTCCTCAGGTAACTAGAAAAGTATGTCCCATACTTTGATACCTAAAGAAAGATCTGCAACCAAATTCATCAAAGTCAATAGGAGAAAATTGAAAATCAACCATCTATGCTTCATTCACATTAGCAACTAGAAAATCCAAACCAACAACAAAAAACTCCATATCAACAGCAATATCTAGATCTCTATTAACACATTCCAAACTCACAACACCAACAATCTCATTTCTCACAAGATGCTCTACAACATATAAGTCATCACTAATAGCAACCAGATTATCCATGACCAAGTGCTCTATAATCTCCATGTCAAACTCAACCAATTGATCATTAAACCCAATGTCCATCCTAGCACCAACAAGATTAGGAATATCCTCAACAACAACCTCCAATTTCTCTACAAGTTCTATATCAGACTCCACAAACTAATCAATAAAACCGACCTCTTCCACTTTGACCTTGCGATGCCATCCTCTCTCTCTCGAAGTCTTTTAACTAGCCAAACAACTCTCTTCTAGATTAGTTGACTCTAGCTCCAATAACATATAACTTCTTTATTTGGTTCCTCAACTCTTTTAGAAAAAGTAGTATCCACAACAACATCCACCCAAGCTATTGTCTCATTAATTCTCCTCTCCATAATATCACATAGACTTGAAATCATCCTAGGGTCCAATCCTCTTGAAGCCATCTTCCAAGATCTTTACAAACTCTCTACAACAAATCCTTCCCATGTTGTTTTTGACAAAACTAAATTGGTTGCAAGTTAGATTGCAACCTAACACCTTGCATGAACAATCAGGAACCACATCACAAGTCTAGGGCCATGGATCTACAATCTACAAACTCTCTACAATTATGCCTCAACAAGATTAGTCTTCCATCTTTGCATACATCAATCAATCTGCATGTCCTCCCAAGGTCATGGTGCAAACTTCCTCAACTTTGGTGATCTATCTACACACTTAGGAACAACCTTCACTCTAATACCACCTAATGTAGTGCAAGGTAGGAGAATTCCCAAAGGAGATATACTAGCCCCAAGCAAACAACCACACAATGGAAACAAAATGACAATACGAGATATGATACCAAATTACAATAATTTATTCATAAAATAACTATTACATGCAATGTGCTAGGTTGTAAGGCCTTCCTGTTTATGACCAAATACAAAGAAATTTTAATAATAGTTCTACAACATCCCTCAAGATCCAACCAAAACACTAGCTAGTCCAGATCCACACTTTGGTACAAACCTCCAAGGAAGATCTAAACTTGTGCTCACAATCCCACCAAGAAATCTCCTTGTTTTCCTAGCCATAGCTACTAGGTCTTCTCAAAATTTTCTCCTCTACCACCTCCTCTTCTCCAAGATGGATGAATAACCCCAATCCTACTATAAACTACCTCACATTGGCACTCTATTTATAGTCTCAAGAAAAAACTCACTCTTCAGCTACTCTTCACACTCAATCCTCCTTTGAATGAATGAATAATGAATAAAGACTTCATCACAACCCATACTTATACCAATCTAAGCCAAAATTCAGCCTAGAATGCTAAAAACTAAATAAACCTAACATTAAATACTTCAAGAGCCACAAGTCAGCCTCCAACAGAAATTAAATGTCCAAAAAATTGATACCCAAGAAAAATCATGATATCTCCTAGTCTCAATTAAATTAGAACTTGTACTTTGAGTTGAAGGTATTAGGTAGTACTTTAGGTCCTTTACAACCCCTTAAGAGTGTAAAGGAAGATTCATTAAGGATATGCACATCCATCCTAAATGTCACACACAAAAACCAGTCTTGCAAATTGCCAAAAATTGATACTCTAGGAGATTTTTTATATCTCCCAACTTATAATGAATTAATCTAGGCCCTATTCAGTCCCTATAATTTTCATCCTCTAACTCATTGTGTCAAATTAGTTACATGGCCTGCAACAGGCACCCAAAAACCAGAAAACACATCTCCAACATTAAGGTAAAAATGACTCAAACTTTAACATGATAACTGTAAGAATCTGCCTTAGGGCATAATTCACCTAAGACCAAAGAACTCAAAAAAAAAGCACAAATTAGACTAGAGTATGATTAGAATAATTGTATAGTATTCAATATAATGTACAAGTACACTAGGAGTGCCTGAATATAAAGGCCTCTAAGATGCATCTAGAATGCCTCAAAATTAGCATCATGATAAGTCCTACAACCAAACACATGTCCACCAAATATGGGTTATCCTACATTAAGCATGAAAGTAAGTGTGATGATTAACAATAGTGTGACACACAAAACAGTGTTGTAGACAACATGTACTAAATTAGGAGTGCGAAAAGTTGTGTAGTCTACATGACAACTTAGTGAATGATGCAAAATCTTGTGGTGTAAACACCATGTGCATAATTAGAGTTGCATACTCCTATGTTGTCAACATGACAACCCAATAAGGTGTGCAAACTCCTAAGTGTCTCATAAAGAGAAATAATAAAATAATGCACTAACCTAAGTAAACTTAAGTAAAGTGTAAATAGTAAATACCTTAAGTAAAGTGTAAATAGTAAATAACTATTTACACCAACACCCCCCCTTAAGTGCAACTTAGGGGAATGCACTTAAGCTTACTAATGCATAATGGGTCTCGGCTATGAGGCCATGTTAGGTACCCATGTACAAAAGCAATGCAAAAATGATGTAATGCAATCTCTCATAAAGTAAAGAAAAAGGGAAAACCTCATAGGAAAAACCCTCCTCCAAAAAAAGAGATGAATACAATAGAGAAGATGAGAGAGAAAAAGACCTCAGAAGAGGAAAAAATCCCTCCTAGAAGAAGAAGAAGAGAGAAGTCAAGGGACTCCCTATTTTGCAACATCCCACACCCCCAAGAGATCTCATAAATGAGTATACTTGACCTTGGTGAAAGATTTGGTGAAGATATCAGCGACTTGCTCTATTGTAGGATAGTATTGTAGTGAAATGATCTACTCATGGATAAGCTCTTTGATATAGTGCATGTGAACCTCAATGTGCTTCATCCACTGATGTTGAACTAGATGCTTAGAGATTTCAATGGCACTTTGGTTGTCACAATGAATAATTTTAGGCTTAGGTAGATCAAATCCAAACTCCTCCAAGATGTACTATAACCAAAGAGCCTTTGTAGCTACATTGACAGCTCCTCGATACTCAGCCTCTATGGAAGAAAGAGCAACATTATTTTGTTTCTTACTTTGCCAACAAATAAGATCAGAACTAAGGTGAAATATGTACCCTGAAGTGGACTTTTGAGAATCTAAGTCTCCTATGTAGTTTGAGTTTGTGTATCCAACCAACTAAAGCCCTGTGCCTACTACATAATGAATCCTAGGTGTATGTGTACCCTTGATGTAGTGTAAAGTGTGCTTGGTAGCCTTCCAATGAAGCTCATGAGGTTCTTGCATAAAGCATGAAACCATACCAACTATAAAATAAATATCAAGGCATGTGTGTGTCAAGTAGATAAGGCTCCCAACTAACTATTTGTATAAGGTAGCATCAATAAGTGGAGTGGTACACTTAGCCTCTAGCTTGACACCTGATAGGAAGGAAGTAGAAGCAGGCTTGCAATCACTCATGTGAAACCTAGAAAGCAAGTCAAGATCATACTTGGGCTATGAAAGTGTGATTTTTACTAAAGACTATATGATTTCTATGCCAAGGAAGTAATGTAGCAAACCCAAGTCTATCATGGAAAATTTGTCCTATAGAGAGGTCTTGACACTGGCTATGATGGATGAAGTGCTCCCTATAATGATCAAGTCATCAACATTAAGCACTAATATCAAATGAGAGTCATCCTTCTAAAGAATGTAAACATTCAAATCAAAATGACATCTAGTGAAACTTGCTGAGAGGAGGAAGGAATCCATTTTGGCATACCTAGCTCAAGGAGCCTGCTTAAGACCACAAATAGACTTCTTCAATCTATAAACCATAGTAGAATCTTGTATGAACCCCTGTGGCTGCTCCATCTAAATTTCCTCATGAAGGTCACCATTCAAAAATGCACTCTTAACATCCATTTGGTGTACAACCCATCCTTGAGTTGCAACAATTGCTAGTGTCAAGTGAATGGAGTTCATCTTGGCAACTTGTGCAAAATTCTCTATATAGTCAATACCTAGAACTTGCAAGAAACCTTTGGCAACTAGTCTAGCCTTATGTTTATCCACACTTCCATTCATTGCAAATTTGGTTCGATAGATCCACTTGCATCGAATCACTTTTCTTCCCTTAGGAAGGGGAACTAAGTCCCATGTGTTATTTTTCAGCAAGGAATTATATTCTTCCTCCATAGCCTTATCCCATTCTAGAATCCCTGATGCTTCCTTAAAAGACTGTAGATCTGAAGTAATGGCTATGTATGCATGTAGAAATAACTTGTGCAGTGACCTAGTCCTCTGAGTGTTTGAAGGATTTCCCACCAATGAATCTGCTACATCAAGAGTTTTCTATGCCCAACAAGGTTTAGTGGAAGAGGAAGAAGGAGCATCCTCAACTATTTATTGACCCTGCAAAGGTGGTGTCCTACGAGTCAAAGTTGGAGGAGTCTCATCTTTCAAGTCACTTTCATCACTATGATCACTATCCACAAAGGAGGAAGAAGGAGGAGTTGAAGAAGCCAAACTTGGACATGTCTCTTCAAAGTGAACACTCCTCTCATAAAATATTTCATGCATCTCTGGATCCATTAGTTTGTATGCCTTGAGATGATTAGGATATCCAACAAATATGCATAGTGTTCTTTGTGGTTCTAATGTCTTACACTTTTGTGGAGGTATCATTTCCCATGTTAGACAACCAAAAAATTTGAAGTGCCTAACACTTGGTTTCCTACCACACCATGCCTCAAAAGGTTTTATTCCATCTAATGCTTTATGTGGACTTCTATTTTGGATGTAGTTGGAATAGCATATGGCTTCAACCCAAAACACTTGATCAAGAGACTTGTGTTGAAGCATGCAAGTAGTTATTTCCTTAAGAGTTTTATTATTTATTTCAGCTACACCATTCTACTATGGCCTATATGCAACTAAATGATGAAGATCTATCCCCTCATGTGTGAAAAAATCTATAAGTCTGGAGTTGACATATTCTCTACCATTATATGTCCTTAGGATCTTGATGGCGTTCCCAGATTTCTTCTCAACTTGATCTTTGAATGTGATAAAGTTGTCAAAGACTTCACTCTTATGACCAAGGAAAAATACCCAAGTGTATCTTGAAAAGTCATCAATAAATGTGAGAACATAGTGGTCCTTACCTAAGGATGGTACTGGAAAAGGGTCAGCTACATCACTATGAACCAATTCTAGAACACCAATTGCCTTCCAAGACTTCCCCTTGTCATATTTCTCTTCAAGATGTTTACATGCTTTGCAACTAAGACATACACCCTCTAAAAACTTGACTTGAGGTAGACCAATGACCATTTCCTTGTTGCTGAGTTGTTGAAGGTAGTGATAATTAAGGTATCCAAATCTTTCATGCCATAGTTTACTTTGAGTGTTCGAATGAGTCAACAAGGCAAGAGACATGGACTTAGGCACAAAATGTGAGAAAGAATAAAGTCTTGTCTCATGGTTTTCCTTTCCAATTTCCACCATTGACTCATCTTTGAGATTTTTCACCACTACTATGTCCGGGAGGAACTCTAATTTGTTGCCACATCCATAGTGAGTGATTTGATAGATGGAGAGAAGGTTGGTGCTAAGGTTAGGAACATGAAGCACATCTTTGAAGATGCCATTCTCTAACTCAACATTCCCTTTAACTTCTACTTCAACTTGAGTATCATTGCCCACATAGATGTATAGTACAATTGAAGATTTTAAAGAGGAAAATTTCTCCCTTGAAGCACCCATATGATGAGTTGCTCCAGAATCTAGAACTCATTCCTCTGCATTTTTTGTACTTGCAATTAAAGCTTGGCCCTTGCCCTTTGAAGTGGATGAAGAACCCTTGTTCTTGTATGCATTTGGTACATAAATTTTTTGTTTTCGCATAATGTTGACCAATTCATCAATCTACTTATCTTTACATGCATGTTCATCATGACCATTCCTCTTACAATAGGAACATGTTTTCTTCTCCTTCTTGTTGGAATTGTTCCCCTTTTGATTATTTTTGGAAGAAGACGTTCCTTGTTGTGAAGAAGAATTTTGAGTGGAAGAAGATTGATTGGAGGATGATTGTTGTTTTGAGGAGGATTGTTGTATGTCATCTTGTGGCTTAGTCTTCCATTGCTTCTACCTCTTGTTTGAGTTTTTACCACTTGAATTACCTTCATTTGCTACCAAGGCTTTAGTTCTGAAAGACTTGTGAATTCCCATTCCCACTAGATTGCCATGTTCAAAGATAAACATTTTTGCGAATTTTTTGAATGAAAGCTTAACATAGGCACTACCCATTATCAATTTGTGTTTATTAAAGCTAGAAAAAAAAGGAGCATATTTAGGTGGAAGATGAGTCATGATGTGTTTGATCATCTTTCCATCTTTAATGGGTTCACCACAATCCTTCAGTTGTGCCCTATACATTTCTACTTGGGAAGGATAGTCTTTAATTATGTCAAAATTTCTAGGATCCAACTTGAGAAGTTTATCCTCTATAGTGTAAGCCATGTCTTCATCTACTGTCCCATAGAAAGCTTCAAGTTTAGCCCAAACTTCTATTGGATCTATAAGATTCCTAATGTGAAATTTGATAGGATCAAAGATATTTTTCAACAAGGTTCCTAAGGCCATCTCTTGTTTAGATTCCCAGTCTTCTTTTTGAACTTCATCAACATTAGCAAGAGGTTTCTTTGCAGCACTAGTGACATAACACAATAAACCTTTTTCTACCAATGGCTATTTAATATTTTCTTTCCAAGTAACATAATTATGTGGAGTTAACTTTGAAAAAGAACCCATAATGCAAGAACACAAGATCAAGGAGACACAATACATAGTACACCCCCACCCCCCCTTTTCACTCAATCAAAAAATCCCCCCCCCCCCCCCCCCCCCCTAAAAAAAAAAAAAAAAGATTTTGGCACTTTTTATAATGCGTTTACAATGGGCCACATGCCATAATGGACAAAGTGGACTTTCTAATTTTGTTGATTACAACCTCTGTATAGAGTACAAATCTAGACTATTACAATGTAGCTCAAAATTACAATGATTGTGAAGCAATATCATTCAAAATAGGTCCTATCTTTGCAAGTGATACTTTTTTCCAAATATGACAACAATCTATCTATAGATTTGAAAATTAGATGAAAAATATAGACTTAAAAAAAAAAAAAAAAAACTGATAAAGGAGTCTAGATGAACTCGTATGATGCATTTGAAGTTGCAAAAAGAAAGATTAGCTAGGTATAGTCACTAAAAAATGCTTATGCTAACCAATCTATATACCAAAACTAGAAACTAGTTACATCACTAAAAAAATTAGGAAATTTTACTAATTTTTTTTTAAAAAAGCACCTAATTTGGAGTCCAGATGATCGAGTTATGGTCGTTTGAAGTTGACCTACCAAATCAAAACTACATCTGAAGAGGGGTCTACAGAGGAAAACACTGTGTTAAATTTGATGGTCAAATGACTATTGCAATAGTTCAAAAATGCCCTAGTTTGACTATCAGATGATCGTCAAATTTAGGATCATGATTTTTTGATGTCAACATCTACAAAAGCCTGTGACGACATCACCCTATATGGATGATGACATGGCATGTATAGATTGTATAGAAAAGTACAAAAAAAATACAAAATTTGTAGATGTGTCACCTTGCATGGATGTACGGTCTACTGACTCAGCTAGCTTACTTGTTGTACAGAAGACCTGACTAGATATTCTCATGGATTGCCATGTATGAAGTGTGGAATGGTGGTGGACTGTGCAGGTGGATCTAGAATGCCTACATGGTGCTGATGTAGGCGATGAGTTGATGATAACTATCCACCACATGGACACTGACGTAGGGAGCCCTGACTAGATAGGTGTCCACATAAACATTGGATAGCATGGAACAAGGGATAGTAGGCTTGTCTCCACGTGTCTCTGTATTTCTTCGTTATGTGTACTGATGCTTTTGAGCCACGTGTGAGTGGTCACAAGGTTCAATATCATTGTGTTCCTTTCTACGTTCATTGGTTAAAAAAATGGGCGGGGACTTTTTTATTTAATCCCACATTCATAAAAGAGTAGGTTGTGCTATTATTTAAAAACAAAGCACTATGACATGATACATAAAAGAGGTACTCATTGGTGCTAGAAGGTTTTGGCTACTGGTGTAGGAAGTTCTCGACTGCCCTTTGTCATCGAATTTAAAAATGTTGGTTGCCGATACTAATGTTTGAACGGTGCTATGCTGGAATTGGAAATTGAGACCTACCAAATGATATTAAAGCTTGTGAAATATAGAATAATACTTGCAAAATAATACCTATAGACTGTAGAATATTTCACACTGCTCAGGGCTAGGGTGTGACTCGCTCGATGCCTAGGCAATTTTTTTTTATCTGCTTGGAACCCTAAATCAAAAAAAAAAAATCAAAATTGTAGAGATAAATACATAATTAATAGATCCAAAAATTAATTTAATAGATCAAAAAAGACCACACCCAGATTTGCAAATTGGGCCTTCGGGTTTTGATTTGCAAAAAAAAATTGCCTCCCAATTGACTATGGCCTAAAATAAGCAAATTTATAGTCAATCTTCATCAAATCATTTCTCCAAATGCAATAGCGAGGTCTGCTTCAACTCTAGATGCTCCCAATTGATGTTGATGCTCTAGATCTGAATCAAGTCCCTTAGAGAGATGAAGCAATGAGGTCTCCAATGGCTACATGACGAGTATCTCCTATAGCTCTTGAGTCCCTTAGAGAGATGAAGCAATGAGGTCTCCAATGGCTACGTGACAAGTATCTCCCTTAGCTCTGATACCATGTAAGAATTTTCCTTATTACAAAATTCACCCAAGACCAAGGAACTCAAAACATAAGCACAAATTAGACCAAAGTATGATCAGAATAAATGTATAGTATTCAATACAATGTACAAGTACACTAGGAGTGCCTACATATGAAGGCCTCTGAGATGCATCTAAAATGCCTCAGAAATTAGCATCATGATAAGTCCTACAACTAGGCATATGTACACCAAATATGGGTTATCCTCCATTAAGCATGGAAGTAAGTGCAATGATGAGAGGATAAGCCTACAATGGTGTGACACGCAAAATAGTGTTGTAGACAACATGTGCTAAATTAGAAGTGCAAAAAACAATGTTGTCTACATGACAACTCAGTGAATTATGTAAACTCCTGTGGTGTAGACACCATGTGCATAATTAGAGTTGCATACTTCTGTGTTGTCAACATGACAACCCAAAAAGGTGCACAAACTCCTAAGTGTCTCATAAAGAGAAATAATAAAATAATGTAAAATAATGCACTAACCTAAGTAAACTTAAGTAAAGTGTAAATAGTAAATACCTATTTACACCAACAATAACTGCAAACTCTATGCACACGTAGGACAAGGTTCCCCAATGTGTCTTCAACACATCCCTAACTGTGAAAAGCATAACTCCACCAAAATCCAAGCTCGATGCTCCTGCATCATATTTGGTATTGAATAGTGTCTTTAGACACTCAAGTTGGTTGAAGACTTGGTGCAACATATTAGCAATTGGTATTTAACAATTGGTATATTACAACATTAAGCTTGAGGTCTTTGACATTGATGTCAATGGGGGGGAGTATGCATGAAAAACATCCCCTAAGTATTGGGGAGAGAATATGCATGAAGGAGAGATATCTCTTTAGAGAGATTTAGAAAGATTCATGAAAGGAAGTGGGAATATGCATATGATGCATTGATCTAATGTGATGTGAATTGTTTAGTATGAAGTAAAAAATTGATATCTAAGAAGTAGGGGTATGCATATGTTGTATTGAGATACTTTTTAGTGTGTGGACAACTGATGTTGGTCAACAACAATAGCAAAACACTATTTTGTATTCTTGGAACTTAGATGGTTTTTCATCTATGTTTCCATCAATGCCAAAGAGGGATATTATTAGCATGAAGGCTGAGAATACTACTTTGGGGAAGTATCCTAAGCATTTAAGAGTATTAACATGTTGCATTCATGACTATGTTTGTTATTAATGTCAACATAGCATGGTTTTTGTAGAGACTGGTTGAGTAGTAGACATAGATTTTGATGGTATAGAAAATGGTTTGATTGTCTAGTGATGTGCAGTCGTGGACATGTTCTACACTATGTCTTGATGATGTGGTTGAGTTCCCAGGGTCTAAGTCAAAGACGTACGAAAGTTGTATCTAATTTAGAGAGAGTAGTTTGGAGACATAGTATTGGAAAAGTAGTTCCTGATGTTTGTTTGCTATCTTACATATAAGATGCAATGAGAAGATGCATAGTCAAGTAGTGATAGAGGATAGTCAGCTAATGAATGTCAGTGAGTGTGCAAGCCCCAGTATCACATGTGTAAAGTTTTGTATAGACTGTGAGCCAACAATGCTATTGTAATTGTAATTAATTAATTATCTTATTATAATTAATTGGGAAAGCCTCAAGGCCAACTCAAGAAATTATTTTGAAGATATGGTATAAAGGAAATATGTTTTCCTTGTTTATAATGTGTTGTGACCGTTGTATGAAGTGTGCAGTGCAAAAAGGGGTAGAGTGGTTGATGAATGTGTGTAAGTGATCCAAGAGATTATTGGATGCAAGATTTGTGATCTAGTTACAAGATTAGAAGGAGTAGAGGTCCAATTGACAAGATAGAGGAAGGAAGTGGTATTCAATTCTATTATTTTGTGAGGAATAATACAGAGATCATTTGGACAGTGGGTTCATTGGTCTTTCCCTTGAAGCTATTTGGGTAGTGGGTCCAGCTATCTTCCACAAATCCTAATAGGGTTGGCACAACTCCTAACAGGGTTGGAATCTCCTAATAGGGATGCAAAGTCTCCTAATAGGGACTGATATGAGCTGAATGTTATTATAGACTCCTAATAGGGTGCATCCTCTAATAAGGATTATTTATATTAGTACATCATCTTGTGGGTACCATCCCCACCGGGGTTTTCCCTCTAATCAAGGATTTCCCTAGTTAACATATCTGGTGTTATTGTGTATGAGTATCTTGTTGTGGTTTCAGTTTATATTACTCATATGATTAAGTTTGTTTAAGGATGATAATTTTGATAATAGTTGGATAACTGATTCATCCCCTACCCCCGCCCCAATTAGTTATATCAGTGGACTATATATTCTAACATATATCTCCATTTTGATTTAGTAATGATGTCAATGTAGAGTTGGAAAGTACATTTGACAATGTGTTGCCTCTTTTGCATGTGCCACTTTAAAGTTCTTATACATGACTAGTAAAAAGTGTTTTTTTAATAAATTTATTTAAATTATAGGCTATCACTTCTCCTTTGATGATTGATTTAACTATAATTATAAGTCATCTTCCAAGTGGATTTGGGGAATCAATAGGTTTTTGGCAAAATAACCAGATTGAATTCATCCCAAGCCTCTCCTCCATTATTGGTTCCATTGATTACTCACTTTTCTCCAAGAATCAAATGGTTTCCATTCCATTATCTTGCTACATATCTTTCTCTAGATGGATCTTACCTTTGAACACCTCATTGAAATTCAACTTGATTCACCTAGGCTCTAGTTTTTTACAAATTTCACTAACAAGACCTTGTTTGATTGGATCCACCCAAAAAGGCCCATTAATAGGCCAAAACATTTGTTGTTATTATTATTATTTATCATAAATTAATTTTTTAAAATTTTATTATATATTATTTAAAAATCTATTATTTTGAATTTTTAATTTAATATATGAATATAGAGATTAATTTATAATTTAATTTTTACAAAAATATTAGAGATTATGGAAAAAGTCTATTATTTTGAATATTTGATTAACTATGTGGTTATAAAAAGGTAGTAGTTTTAATTTTAAAATATAATCTTAATTTTTAGGCTTGGTTATCATACAAGAGTATAATTTAATTTTATATACTTGGTTATTTAAAGATGTTCATCTCTTCCTTAATTATTAGGTGACAAGTATACTAGTGATGACATTTCTATTTTTCTTCTTTAAGAATAGTTTTTCCTTCCAAATTAAAATTATTGTATGACAAATGGTAAGAACACATTAATCTTAAGTTTTTTCTAGATTTCAAACATTTTATTTAGCTACCAAAAAAAAAATATATTGTGCATTTTGCTGTATTTAGAAAAAAGTGTTAGTTGTTAACAAATATCCAATTCTCTATTATCATACATCAAAAGTAGCATATTTTGAGACCCCCAATCTATTTTTAAGAAGGCAAGTCTATCAAGTTATCACATTTCAAATTTTCTTATATAAGAATGATTTCTTCTTGTAAAATAGAAATTATTGTGTACCAATCACATGTCATCCAAATTTATTCAAATATTGATGAGACTATACTAATTCAAAAAAAAAAAAAAACATTAATCATTCATAAATATCAAATCCTCTATTACTAATTGTATACTAAAGCACCAAAAATATTTTATTTTTCATATTATCTTTCTTTTATCCAAAATACATCATTAAAAAAACAATTAATTTTATAAACATAAATCCTAATTGCACATGGACCCTAAAGTAATGGAACCACTAAGGTGCAAAAATCATTCAATAAATTCTAGGTAGCATCATTACGAATACAGATAATTATAAAGTTTCAAAGTTGTCCTATAATATCTAGATAACATCATTGAAGGAGAGTTTTAAAGGCGAACATCCTACTTGCACATGGATGGAAGAGTGTTGAGATAATTATTATAGAGATTCTAATGGTGTTGGCATCATATTCTTATATTATATTATATTCTCATTATTGACACGTACATGAGTATTTTTGGGTTGTTAGTACATTATGAATATGTTACATTATTTGGGGAACTTTTTTAGCAGCATTCGTGTTAAGTTGTAGAATCTTCAATGTTTTGTTTGAGCCTTGATATAGAAACATAAGGTCCGGTCAAATGTCCAAGTGTGAATATATGGAAGATTCTATATTCGACTATCTCCATAAAGTAACAAGGTATAAGCATCCTTCAATATGCGTGGCTTCATTAGGGGATTTTGGCAAAGTAGGTTTGTGCCCAACATATTCCAAAATGGATGTTGCTTTTCCCTTATTTTTGTGTTATTGGGGAAGCAAGAAGTAATTATGGAAACAATTGGTATTTTTTTGGTTTATATAGTGAATTATATCTAGGAAAAATATGTTATTTGGTTAAGATGTTATCAATAGGGAGAAGTAATTTATTAATGTTATTGGGAGTTGATTTTTGTCATTCTATTTTTAGGGAATTTCAATATTTGTGGTTGGTGTTTTGAAGAACAATAATTTGTTCTAATAAGAGAATCTAATTTGTTAAGGTTACCTGAGATTTAAATCTTATCTTTATTTTTAGAGGATTTACATCTTTATGATAAATTTTATAATGAACATATCATTATCTTAGTAGGGAGACCTAATTCATTAAGGTTATTTGGGAATCTCATCTTAATCTTTATTTTAGGGGATTTGAATCTTTATGATTGGTGTTATAAAGAATATACCATTCTCGAGTTGGGAGACCTAATTTATTAAGGTTACTTGGGAGTTGAATCTTGTTATTGTATTTATAGAGGATTTAAATCTTTGTGGTTGGTGTTATGAGGAGCATTTCATTATCATAGTAGGGAGACCATTCAGGTTATTTGGGAGTCAAAATTTGACATTAGATTTTTAGATGAGTTGAATCTCGTTGGTTTGTGTTACATAGAACATATCATTGTCCTTGTTGATTGAACTACAATATTTTAGTAAGAAAGTAGTTGATTTGCATGTGGCACTTCCTATATAGATGGAAGGGGAATGACTATGGATATCACTTATAGACAACACAAATTAAGTATGAAAATAATAGGTGTTTATCATTTCTATATAGTGAATTTATATATGAAAGAAAAGTTTTTTGGTTAAGTAATTAGAAGGGAAATCTAATTCGTTAAGGTTATTTTGAATTTAAATCTTGTCAAAATTTTAGAGGATTCGAATCTTGGTCATTGGTGTTATGACACAAGAGTGGATGATAACTAGGGCCAAAAGCTCACCCAGTTACCATTGAACCTCGCCGAGTTAACACAACAGAAGCACATAACCAATACACAACACCAGAAGGAGAGAGGGAACCATATTTATTAATTCAACAACTTACACCATACATGTTACGTTGTAAGGCATTCTCGATTGCGTCCAAATACAAATATTCAATTACATAATATATTCTTCATGTATCACACACAATTTTCTTTCTCCCAGACTCCAAACTCTAACTTTTCCTAGCCCCTAAGAATTCTCTCTACTTTTTAAAACTTCACTTGACCCCTTTATTTATATTTCCCAAAATAACTTACAAAAGATTCTAGATCTACATTGTATAAAGAAATGACCCAAAATAGGTCCACACGCTTCCCAATGCTCAATCCCATATATTGAATCCAAACCACATATTAAATACACAAGTTGGCTGTCAAGAAGAACCAAACATACAACTTAGTGAACAAAGTAAGAAAACATCATCGAACAAACTTAGATAAGCAACTGAGCACACTCATTGAATGAAGGAATAGTTACTCAACAAACGAAGCAACATATCACTTGGAAAATATGTGCATCGATCCAAGTCAAGACAACTCAATGAAAGAGGAAAAAAATCTACCATACCAAAAGCAATAACAACTACCAAGTAGGTCCAAAGAAGTATCTGAGCACCTCCATTCCAAATGAGCAGGATAAACAAACAATCCAGGATGCTTGGTGTAGGCGAACCTAAGAAGACAAGAATAATAGGAAGAAAAATGTCATAATATGATCAATTTAATTTCATTCTAGTAATTCATGATGTAGTAAATTAATTTGAGTCAATTGGAACAACAATGTAAAGTTGAAAGCTAAAATTGTAAAAGTTGTCCATTTAGGACCTAAATTGCTCAAAGGGTCAAAATTGTATACAAAGCCATGAAAATTATAGAAAGAGTTTAAAATATCCTAATTAAAATGGTTATTTGAACATTTCTATAGGGTTTTTACTAAGTTTGAGGTCATTTTTTAGAAGTGTCTTAAAAGTTGTCAAGAAAGTGCAAAATTACAAAGTTGTAATATTGCAAATTTTTGCAAAATATCCCAAAAAGAAAGATGAATGGTCACAGGGATAGTTGGATAGTTTATAATTCCTAAAATAGTATAAATAACATGTATTGATCATTCCAAATCATAATGCAAAGAAGGAAAACATTATGATATGAGTTTGTGCATTCATTTCTAGCTATTTTGATTGGTGTTAACTATTTTTGTTCTATTTCTAGACCTTGTACATAAATTTATGGCATAGAAACAATATATAATTTATATATTTGGATATTACAATGACTTATATTCTTTATCTTTTTGGTTTGGATTAATTTCATTCAATTTTGAGGAAGTTGTGAGTATTTTAGTGAAAGTGTATATTTGCAGATTTGAGATTCCTTGACAATGGTCATGTTGCAGTTTTTGGTACTGACACATATGGATGATTTATGAACTCTAAATAGATTCATTAGAAATATATGAAATTAATATTAAATTTCCTTTTTTTGAGTCATTTTAATGCATGTTTATGAAAGTCATGGATCTTTTAGCAAAAACTAGTTTTTCAATATCTTCAATGGAAATACAGAAAAAGATTTTCTCTCATATAATGATTTATGGATTGGAAAACTAAATGGATTATATATTGGGAAACTAGAATCATAAGGGGTTAATATGATTTTTTTTTGTGATCATTTGGGCTCTTTTTGTCAAATATATTGGATTCCTTATGCAAGGTTGCATGTATCCTTTGTGGTTTTTGACAATGAAAATGGATCTTGATGTAGAGACCATAACTCATAAATTAATAGTTGGATTGGTCTCTGCTTTTGATTTATTTTAAAATTCCTAGTTTGGGATAATTCCATTAAATTATTTTACATGATGATGTAAGGATCAAAATTTATGAATAACACAATCTCATATAGAAATTAGACTATGTGAATGGAGAAATGTTGATAAACTTGTGTTGAAACATATTTTGTTTAACCTCATGAGATGCCTCTAAATAATGATATTGGTGAATGTATATTGAAGGGATCAGCATGAATCCTATGGATTGGTTAGTTTAGTATATTCTTTTCATCAATGCTCCTACATCAAACACCTAGGGTTGAAAGAAATGATTCTTTGAATCATGAAGGTATCACAACTTGAGTTGAATCCAACTCAGATTGAGAAATACACACAACATCTTCAATATGTCAATTTTTCCACTTTACTAAATATTATATGTAGTCCTTTAATCTTGTAGTCTTACCAACTCTCTAGTCCAAAATCTGTTCAGTCTCTTCCATCTATTTCTTAGGATAACCACTCAAGGTATAACAATCTCCTCATCAAATTCATGATACCCATACAAATCAACAACATTGAATATAGGTCATATATCCATGTCATTAGGTAACTCAACTTCATAAACACTACCACTACCAAACCTCCTCAATATCTTACAAGGACCAAAATTTTTAATCTTCATCTTACTTTATGTGCTAACAGGAAATTTACCTTTCTTCAAATGAACCATCACCCTATCACCAACATCAATATTCTTATGTCTCCTTGATCTATTTTCACTATCCCTATACTTTTTATTACTCTATTCCAACTTATGTTTCACTTATTGATGTAGAGGGTCTAGGGTTCTAGATTATATCTTCTCCTAATTAGGTTTTAACTCTTTGAACCATCCAATGGTTCCTTCCTTCTTTGTCTTCTCCACCAACCTTGGTCTCCAAGAATCTATCTTCAACTTGCCTCCTAGGTATAGTTAGGTTGATGCAAGAACCAAATCCCCTTATTTAGGAACTAGTCCCACTAGCCCTAAGTTGCCTTATTCCTTCCCCTAGAATTCCAAACCCTTGATTAGGATCTTTCACATGGACTTCTTAGGCCCTTCCTAGTGTTCAAGGTACCTTCCATTTCCTTTCCAAACCTTCCCAACACTTTTGGTTAGGTTAAATAACACTTAGCTATCACTACCCTCAAGTAGGGCTAATTAGGCCTAATTATATTAGGTCTATTTGCACTTTTTTGGTCAATTACTCCATATTATCCCAAAAAAACCTATGTAAGACCATATGATTCTAAAAGATATCATCCAACACTTCAAGAATCCCATATTTCAGAGCTCCAAATCACCCACAACCCTAATTTCCCTCATGCTCTAGTTTTTAGGCTATCTTTTAGGCCCCTGGACCAATTTCAACAAAAGGGTTTTTATAAGTTCTCAAACTTCCTACTAACCTCTGAAATCACTTGTTTCTTCAAGGGGAAATCATAAGGCTTCCATCCATACCATTGTATTAGTCACATCTGATCATGGGTGTGCTCTTCAAACACATCTCCTTGTTGTCCTCGCTCACCTACTCCAAGTAGTCAGCCTAGGGAATCACTCCATAACTAGGAGATCAGTTGAAAAAAAAAAGGAAAACAAAAAAACTATTTACAAAGCCTAACCTATCATTCCTCAATGTTTCATGCATTTTCAACCATGGATGATCAAGCTAGGGCCATTTTTGTTCCAGCAACTCTGTAGATGGAGATTACAGACTAGTCACCTACAAACTAGTATAAATTTTCAACCTTACAAATTGAAACCAAAATTGGATATGAGAAATAAATCTAAGACCAAACATTACATAGCCATGGAGTCAGATCATGTAGGCCAATTCATACACAACCATACACAAGTGCTAAAAACTGTGTAAATGCAAGGCAAACTCAAGAATTGTTCGTATAGATTGGTCACACATGTGGTCTACAACTAAAACTAATTATAACCTTCAAAAATATTCATCCCATGCTCAAATAATTGAGCATGGGTGGTTACAACCTCCCATTTCTTCATTTGCAACTGTCTTGCAAAAATTGCAAAAGTTGCTCAAGCAACTTTTGAGTAATTTTGCTTTTGGGAATGTTTTAAGAAAGTGGGTGCCCCTAGACCTATCTTAGGACATTAGTGGGGACCCTTAGGAACCTATAGGGGACCAAATACCCTAGTTTCTCAATCTTAGCAAATTTTGACCCACTTAACAATATTTGACAACTATTGGACCTTATGAGAAATTTTTGCTCTCAAACAAATTTGGCCAAATTTGGATCTAAAGACCATTGGATCTTATTAAAATCCCACAAAGACTCTTAACTAACCCTAATAAACACCTAAACCATAAATCAAACCAAAAAGAAGGGAGGTTCTTTGTACGACTTCCTTATGCAAAGACTTCATAACTCCATCAAGCTCTTCTCCTTCAAAAATCCTCTTCTCTTCATTTCCAACAATATCTCTCAAATATTATATACCTCTAGCCCTCATTTAGTTAACAATCTCAAAAGATGTCTTTCCAGTAATCATATTCACATAATTATCGTATGAAAACTCTACTTGTGCCAATACTAGATCTCAATTACTTAGTTTATCTATAACTAAGTATCTCAACAAATTATCCAAACTTATGTTTACAACCTCTGTTTGGTCATTTGTCTATGGATGGAATGTAGAACTAAACTTCAACTCAGTACCTAGTTTCTTCCACAATGTCCTCTAGAAATATTCAACAAATTTATTGTCCTTGTTAGATATAATGCTCCTTAGTAATCGATGAAACTTGGAAATCTCCTTAAATAAAATATCTACAATGTGCACAACATTTGAATCTTTCTTAAAAGGTATGAGATGTGCCATCCTAGAAAATCCATCCACAACAACAAAAATAGAATAATTCATTCTTGCTATCCTTGGCAAGCCAAGAACAAAATCAATGATGATATCACTCCAAGTTTTCTTAGGTACTAAAATAGGTGTATACAATCTAGTATTTTTACTTACTCCTTTTAAAACTTGAAAAATTCCACAACTCTTTACAAACTTCTGAACATCCTTGTACAACTAAGGCCAATAATACTTCTCCTCAAGAAAACCAAATATTTTATCAATACCAAAATGTCCACCCAAGACAATGCTATGGTTTTCCTTTATTAAATTAATTCTCATAGATCCCCTTATTATACATAATGTAATTCCTTTGGACAACAATATACCTTCTTAAATGAAATAATTTTCATTCTTACTCAATTGATCTGGTTCTATCCATGCTCACCATTGCTCAAGATAATTAGGATCAGTTTCATACAAATATTTCATCTTTGTCACAACAAAGAACTTTAACCTTCATCTCAGTCAACAAATATCCCCTCCTATTCAATGCATCTGTAACTCAGTCGGTAATTTCACTCTTGTGCTTGATCACAAATGTGAGATTCTGCAAATACTCAACACACTTCATATGCCTATGATTTAATTTATGTTAAAGCCTTATGATTAATATACAATAAAAAATCCTTAGGTACCAAATAATAGCACCACTTCTTGAAAGAGTGTGCAATAGCATATAACTCTTAATCATACACATAATACTTCCTTTTAGCATCACTCAATTTCTCACTAAAGAAAGCAACAAGTTTACCTTCTTGACTCAAAATAGCTCCAATTGTACTACCACTTGCATCACACTCCACTTAAAATATTTATTGAAATCATGAAAAGCTAACATGGGAAATTCATAAACCTTTTGTTTCAAAGTTTTGAAACTCTTATTAGCTTTTTGTGTCCACTTGAATTCTATTTTATCTCCCCTTGTCATCTCAATTATAGAATTACAAATTGAACTAAAATTTATGATGAACTTCCTATTGAAACTTTCCAATCCATGAAATGATCTAACTTCACCAACATTCTCATATGTAGGCCAATCAAAATTTTTTTTTACCTTCTCATAATCCATCTTCAAACCATTGAAAAAATCACAAAACCAAGGTACATAATCTCCTTTTTCATGAATAAACACTTCTTCAAATTAATCAATAAATTTTCATCTTTCAATCTCTCCAACACTTGCCTAATATGTGATGGAGGGTTCTCCCCTTAATACCATAAACACATAAAATAAATAAAGAAATAACATCAATTTGCGAGAACAAAATATGGGCTTCTTATTATCATTTTAAATGTGGAATTATAGAATTTTGAAATACAATATGAAAACCCATATGGGAACCATCCTTACTATAATTTGCAACACAAAGTTGTTAACTATCACCCAAAGTTATCCTAGACAATGTACAAGCATACCTTAAATAAGCATTTTTACACCGCTTAGGAATTTTCTAGACATCAAACCCTAACCCTTGAGATTGACTCACTCTAAAATTACATAGAGTCAGCTTGATACACCTTTGACACTTATTTTGGAAATATTGGTCAACCCAACTTTGGAAGATCATAACTTTCAAACCATTGCTCTGATTGGCTATTATAACCACTTTTTAGAATTCTTAGCTTCTAGTTTATAAGGCTTGACTTGCGCAAGCTCTTATTGATCCTACTTTAGAGCCCATTCAGGGCGTCTAAGGTCTTAAACATAGAGCCTAAAGTTTTTATACCAAAATTGCACACAAAAAATCCATGAATACTCATGATATGGCACTAAGCCTCAACTAGTAGGCTGATATATCCAAGATGAACATTCACCTTTGAAATTTGGACATGTTGAGCTCACATGATTGACTTACTAAGTAGCAAGCCTCTAGAAACAATAACTATGCACTGAGACAACCCTTATTCAAGAAACAAAAAGGAAATATTTTTGGGTGATACAAGATTTCTCTTACACCCAGGATGCTCCTACATTAGACACCTAGGGTAATTTGAGAAGTGACCTCATCACATCTCAGTTGTTTAAAGGAAAACCAAGATGGTTAACTTCCTCCCTTGTTAGCCATGATGGATCTATTGATAATTGGCTATATGCAGATATTTAAATGTTGTCATTAATGTGACATATGATGTTCATGCTTGTAGATAACCTTAGAAATAAAGATACTTAGCTTTTTTATACTTAGAAAATTGTCTAAGTATGAAAATGGTTTACAACAATGTATTATTTTATGCATAACTTGTTTATATGATTTTATTCTTGAGAGAGAAGATATATGGAGACTATATACATAATGATGTTAATGTATATATCCTCGAACATCAGTACAAACAATATGGAAAAGAGATATTTAAGATTTACAGAAAAATAGAATGAAAGGTAAAGGAAACAATTGCTTGACCAATTAGGGATGACATCCTAGATGTTTACTCTAATTTGGAAAGTTTATTTTGGTCTTAGCTAACCTAGCAAAAATTTGTGAAAAGTCATGGTATTTATGCAAAGACATCTTGTGAAATTATGTGTAAGTAAATTGTGAAGCTGTTTGTGAAGTTATATGTGAAAGTTGTGAATGAAAAGTTATATGCAGAAGCAAATTTTTGATAACCTAATTTTGTGATCCAAGATCAAGCTGAGATTAGATATTAGTTGGAAAGAAGGTACAACAACTATATTTATATATTTGAGGAACTTAGACAATAAATTACTTGTTTGGGTAGTGAGCTCTTCTTGCATCCATTGTACCGAAACTCCTAATAGGGATTTAAAGTCTCCTAACAGGGACTGTTATGTACTGAATATGTTTATATATATATATATATATATATATATATATATATATATATATATATATATATATATATATATATATATCTTTGTGGGCATCATTCCCACTAGGGTTCTCCCTTAGCCATGGTTTCCCTAGTTAACAAAATATGGTGTTATGAGTTCTATTTGTGCATGTTTACTCTTACTATTTAGCATTACTTATTTATTTTCTTATGCATGGTTCAAAGTTATAAATAATATCCAGTTGGTAACAAAAATTTGTAGAATACTAATTCACCCCCCCTCTTAGTATTCCCTATTGCTAATATAATCTACTACTAGCATCCCTTTCTATTTTACCAGGTAAACTTCATAGAGTTTTTTCCTTTTACTTTTTCCAACATGATTGTCCAGTATCTCCTCAATCTTCTTTGTAGCCAAATTAGCTACTGGTATACTCCACTATGCTTCTGCAATGTTATCTCCATCACCTCCTTCATAATACTTTGTTAAATTTGAAATGTTAAATACTAGTGAAATAATTAGTTTAGAAGGAAACACCACTTCATATGCATTTTCAAAATCATGCCTTTTCACTATCTTGCATGGTCCAAACTTCTTCAATTTCATCTTATTATCTATACCCACTGGAAAATGCTTCTTTCTCAAATGAGCCATGATTTCATCTCCAATCTGATATTTCTTATACCTCCTTTTCAAAGTGATGCAGGAGCATCCAGAGCTATAAGGGCAATCCTATGTCACCCAAAAAAAAAAAAAAGGTACTTAGACTTGGTTTCTGTTTCATGTGTTTTCATTTTTGGATACCCATTTGGGTTAAATAAAGGTTCCAACTCTCATAGTTCCACTATCAGTGTTCTGGGTTAGAATATTTAAGCATATTGGGATACGTGTAAATGCCAAAAAAATAGGACTATGTAATTGAGCCATAATTATGGTGAATCATAAGGTATAAATTGGAGGGAGGATTAAATTTGTAATTTAGAATATTCCAAAAAAAGAATCAGGTCAAAAGGCTACACGGTTTGAAAGTTATTGTAGTTTTTTAGTTTTTGGAGACCTCCTAAGAATGCTTCAAATTTAGGTTTGTGGCATTAAATGACCTTGTATAGGGCTGAAAAATGGGGTATGAGAAAAGCTAGTCCATAGGGCTATAGAGTGCTTCGAGAGCTTTCCAGAAATGTAAACAGTTTGTTAATCAGAGCTACGGTTCGAAAGTTATGCCTCCCAGAAGTTCGGTTACCATTTTTGGATTCTTCTAATTTTGTGCTAACTTCTAATGTGACTTCTAGAGCCTTCTATTTGGTTGGTGGATGCCAACTAGCACTTTCTAGAATGTATTCCTAATCCTTAACCCTTCGAGGTCTATTTAAGAACATTTATGGCATTATAAAAGGTAGTTTAGAGTGGAGTTTGAGAGAAGGTACTGGGAGAAGAAATTAGCTCCAGATTTATGCTATTGTAAGCCCATAGGGCATTTTTTGGAGTCTTTTTATTTGGACTAAGTGTACTAGCATATTTTCATAGTTAATAAAATTTTTCCTTTCTTGTTGTGTCCATTCTATGCTTGGGTTGTATCCCCATCACAGAGCTTCCTTATCCTTGTATTACATATTAATCTTTGTAATGTGCATCTTCACCTCCTCATGGATGTTCTTCAAATGTTCAACAAAATCTTTTGCTTTAGCACTACTTATTTATCCTTTATCCAATTACCTCAATTTAGAATCATTTAAATGAATTCTACCATATACAATCTAGAATGGTGATTTATCAGTACTCTATTGACAAAATTATTATATGCAAATTCTGCCTATGGTAAAATTAGATCCTAGCCTTTTGGTTTATCTCCAACTAAACATCTCAATGAATTCCCCAAACTCTGATTCACAACTTTGGTTTGTCCATCACTTTATGGATGATATGATGAATTTAACTTCAAATCTATCTTCAATTTCCTCCACAATTTATGCCAAAAATACCCAACAAACTTGGTATCCTAATATGAAAATATAATCTTTGGCAGACCATGTAGTCTCACCAGTTATCTGAAAAATAACTTTGCCACATGATAAATGTCACTAGTCTTCTTGTAGGTAATGAAATGTTCCATTTTAAAAATCTATCAACCACCAAAAATATGGAATCATTCCTTCACTATGTTCTTGGAAAACCAAGAATGAAATCAATGCTAACATCCTCCAATGACTTCTTAGGTACAAGTAATGGTTGATACAACCTAGTATTTTACTTCACTCCTTTTTCCTTCTCACATACTCTAGAACTCTACATAAACCTCTTCACATCTTTGTACAACTATGACCAATAGTAATTCTTAGCAACCGAAGCAATGGTCATATCTCTACCAAAGTGTCCAACCAATCCTCTACTATGATTCTCCTTGATGAAATTCTCTCTCATAGAACTTATGGGAATGCACAATTGATGTCCTTTAAACAACACACGATCTTGGATTATGAAATCCAATCACTTCATCCTTTCAAGTGTAACAGGTTCTATGCAAGCCTTCCAAGCCTCTCCAAAATTAGGATCCTCTTGATACAAACTCTTGAGTACCCTAAACCCAACCATCTCAATCTACATTTATCTTAGGAAAAGTTATTTTCTACTAAGAGAATCTTCAACTTTGTTAGACTTCCCATTCTTATGTTTCAATAAAAATGTATAACTTGACAAAATCTCAACCCCACTTCAAATGTCTCTAGTTCAATTTTCCTTGACTATTCAAATATTGCAAACCTTGATGATTAGTATACAAAAAAAACTCCTTAGGAAGAAGATAGTGTCTCCACTTCTTCAATACCTAAACTATAGCATAAAATCCCTAATCATAAAGAGAATATTTTCTTTTGGCAATATTCAATTTCTCATTGAAATAAGTAATTGGTCTACCTTCTTGGCTCAAAATAGCTCCTATTGTACTACCACTAGCATCACAATCTATTTGAAATACCTTCTTAAAATTTGGAAATGCTAAAATAGGCTTCTTTGTAACTTTTTTTTTCAACATATTAAAACTCTTATCTATTAGAATCTGAAAAGATTGATAACCCAGAAAACTATTGCAAAGAATAGATATTTAAACTATGAATGCAAATGATACAAAATTAAAATAGAAACATAGAGTTAGTCTCCAAGAGAATAATGAAATTTTTTGAAGAAAAATATCATGAAGAGGATGCAAAAGAAATTGATCATAAATACAAGCCAAGTAGCATACTTATATAGAATAGGAAGAGGGAGGAGGTGGCAACACAGATCAATTAGGAGCAACCATCTATCAGACTAAAGATAGCAAAGTATCTTCCTAAGATAGCTAATGGATGCTCTCATGTAGGAAGGTGACACCTTGCAACCACTTTCTAAATAAGACATGCTTTATTAACCTAAGTAAGATTATTAAAAGTGTAGGAAAAAACTAGTAATATAGGAAAAAATAAATAACCCACTAGGAAATTATAAAACTGCACTAACACCCCCCAAAAGTGAAGCTTAGGCGGATGTAGAAATGGGTCCTAACAAGTTAGGTCTGATGAGATACCCATGTACATAGAATTCTCCCAAAAAGAGAGAGAAGGGACCCCCAAAAATAATCAAGACTTTGAGTGAGAGGAAGAGGCCCCCCTAAAAGATCAAGCATCCCGCACCCCCAACAAAGCTCACAAATGAAGGCAATTTATCTTAGTGAAGGGTTTGGTGAAGATATCAACAATCTACTTAGAAGTCAAACAATAGTGAAGTGCATGTGGATTTAGATGTGCTTGGTCTATTGATGATGGATTAGATTTTGTGACATCTGAATGACACTCTGGTTGTCACAAAATATGACTGATGGCCATTTGATTTGGATACCAAACTAAGTGAGAAGATTTTGAAGCCAAATGGCCTCAGTGGTGGCATTCACAATCCCCTAATACTCAGCCTCAGTAGAAGATAAAGCAATAGTAGACTACTTCTTGCTTGACCAACAAACAGGACCAAAACTAAGTGAGAAGTTGTAACCTAAAGTAGAATTACAATCCGAAGAATCACCTACCCAATTTGAATCTATGTAGCCCACCAAATCAAGCTCAATACTTGATGCATAGTGAATCCCATAACTGTGAGAACCTTGAATGCAGTGAAGGATCCTCTTGGTTGCTTTTTAGTGTAGCTCATGAGGATCCTACATGAATCGAGAGACCATGCCTACAACATATGAGATGTCAAGTCTTGTATGAGTTAGATAAATGAGACTCCCAACAAGTGGAGAAGAACACTGAGCCTCAAGTTTGGCTCCAGAAAGGAAGGGAGTTAGAGCAGTCTTAGAATCAGCCATATGAAACCTTGAGAGTAAATCTATAGCATACTTGAATTATGTGATGGTGATCCCAAAAAGAGATTGAAAGATCTCAATCCCAAGAAAGTAATGCAACAAGCCCAAGTCAGTCATCAAGAAACTATCCTGAAGGACAGCTTTGATAGCCTTAATGGTGGGTCAAGAACTTCCTGTGATTAGCAAGTCATCAACATACAAAACCAGAAATAGGAGTGAATCACCCTGTTGCATAATGTAGACATTAGGATCATAATGGCATCGAGTGAACCCAACTAATAGAAGAAAGGATTCCATCTTGGAATACTAGGCTCGAGGAGCCTATTTGAGGCCATAGAGATACTTTCAAAGACAACACACAAGTGAAGAATCCATAAGGAAACCCTGTGGCTACTCCATGTAGATCTCCTCATGAAGGTCATTGTGAAGAAAAGCACTCTTCACATCCATCTGATGTACTTCCCAATGATTAGCTACAAAAATGACATGAACAAGTCAAATGGAATTCATTTAGGCAACTAGTGCAAAAGTCTTAGAGTAGTCAATCCTAGGAACTTGGGAGAATCCTTTGGTAATCAAGTGAGCCTTGTATTTTTCAACTGACCCATCTACTGCAAATTTTTTCTGATAGATCCACTTACATTGAACAAGTTTTCTTCCCTTAGGAAGCAGTACAAGATCCCTAGTGTGGTTCCTCAACAAGGAACTATACACTTCCTGCATAGCTATATCCCATTCATGAATACTAGAAGCCTCATAAAAGGATTGTGGATATGAGGCAATAGCAATGAGGACATGTGGAGCATCCTAGAATTTTGAACGAGTCTTCTTGGTGTCTAATGGATCCCCAACCTAATCACCTATAGACTTCAAGGTCTATCTAGTCCAAAGTGGACTAGAAGATGGAGAATCTAGAGGAGAATCATCAACCTATGAATGATGACTAGGAGAGGAAGGAAGTGAGTCCTCTATATCACTCTTTGCATTAGAAGTGGAGGTAGAAGATTTCTTAGGTGAATTTGACTCATCAAAAGATCTATCTTGTATTCCAAGTGACTCCAATGTCAAAGTAGGATTTGGAGAAGTGATAAAAATGGAGCTTGAAAGTCCCTCCTCAAACTGAACACTCCTCTCAATGAACAACTCACGTGTAGTAGAGTGGAGCAACCGATAACCCTTTACACCATTAGGATAACCTACAAATAGGCAAGGTTTTCTATGTGGATCCAAGGCCTTGCATTTCTCTGCAAAAATGTGGGCCCATGTAGGAGAACCAAAAATTTGAAAGTGCTTAACTGATGGTTTCTAACCATTCCAAGCTTCAAAAGGAGTAACTCCCTTCAAGGCTTAGTGAGGAACATGGTTCTGGATATAACAAGCATAGTTAATGGCCTCTGCCCAATATTGTGGTGCAAGAGATCTAGAGTGAATCATATAGTTTTCCATTTCCTTCAAGGATCTATTCTTTCATTTTGCAACACCATTCTATTGAGAATTGTATGGAGCTAAATTTTGTAAATCAATCCCCTCTAACATACAAAATCTTTCAAACTGATGGTTGACATATTCACCATCATTATCTGTGTGTAAAACTTTGATGGATTTCCCAAATTGCTTCTCTACAAAAGTTTTGAAGTCCTAAAAATGATCAAATACCCCTGACTTCTATTTGAGAAAGTACACCCAAGTATATCAAGAAAAGTCATCAATGACTATGAGGACATATCGAGACCTGCTAAAAGAAGGATGCAAAAATGAACCAACCAAATCATTGTGAACAAACTCTAGTATCTATGAAGCTCTCCATGCCTTAATTTTGTCAAAATTTTCCTTAGGATGCTTACCAAGAATGTAACCTTGACAAACACCTCCTAAGAATTGAACTGAAGGCAACCTTGTAACCATGCTCTGCTAGTTAAGCTTATGCAAGTAGTGGAAGTTAAGATGGCCAAACTACTCATGCCATAATTTACTCACATCATTAGAGTGAGTGAGAAAAAAAGCCAAAGAAGGATAAGGAAGAAAGTGAGAAAATAGATAGAGTCATGACTGGGGATTTGCTCCCCCAATTGCAACTATAGAATCATTGTGCAACTCACATATCTCCACTAAATTAGGAGTGAACTCAACCTACTTTCCTAAACCTATGTGAGTGATCTAGTATACCAATAGGAGATTAGTTGAAAATGAGGGTACACAAAGAACATCATTAAATATACCATCCCCTACATCAATAGACCCTCTCCCACAAACCTCAATAGGAGTGTCATCACCCATCAAAATAGAAGGCATAGTGTACATGGCTCCAAGGATGCAAGTTCTTCCTTAGATGAAGCCATGTAGTGCAAAGCACCCAAATGAAGAACCCAAGTGGATGGTGAGGAAGAAAATGCAACAAGGGCCTTGCCCTTTCCTTTCCCCTTGCTATTTTCTTTTGCCTTATTAGACCCTTCATTTGAACTTTTTTTGATAGACTCAGGAACACTGATATTATTCTTCTCAAGAATGTGTATCAAGTGATCAATTTTTTTCTTCAAACATTTATGTTCATCATGACTAGGTCTTTTACACTAGGTACATTGGACCTTTTCTTTCTTAGGCTTATCTCCCTTGGAAGATGGTGTATCAATAGTTTCTTTTGAAGCAACTGGTATCTAATCCTTCTTCTCCTTGCTATTCTCTTGTTTCTTATCCTTACTATTGTTGTTACATCTTTTTCCTTTTTGTTCTTTTGTGCCTTGGTTGGTAGCCAAGGCATGTGACTTAGAGGACTTAAGAGTGCCCATTTAGATTAGCTTGTCATGTTCTCGAGTGAGATTGATAGCAAAATCATCTAAAGATGGCATGGTGAATTGAATATCAAGTGCACCCTTACTAGCATAGAAGGTAGAGAAAAACACAAAATATTCTAAACTTAGCTTAGAGAGAATACTAAGAATCAATTGTTCATCTTTCTTTTCAATTTCACATTGTTTTAACTGCAACCTTAGTGACTTCAATTTAGTGAAGAAATCTTGGATTGTGTTGAAATTTCCTAGACTTAAACTAATTAGTTCATTTTCCAACATATGACCCCTCATTGAATCTTGTGTGCCAAATAGTGTTTCTATCTTTAACCATATTTCATTTGGTGTATCCAAAGATTCAATGTGAAATAGAAAATTAGGAGAAAAAGACAAACACAATGTTTCGTATGCCTCATCACATTTTTTAAACCACTTAGGCTTATCTTCATCTTTATTAGGTTCAGTTTCAAGTCTCATAGTTATCTTATTTAATCCAACTTTCCTTAAGTGAATTTCATGCATGATTTCCACTCAAAGTAATTGTATGGAGTTAGGATGGGCATATTTGTTTGATCCATGATGATGAAATGCAGAGAAGAAATGCCAAAAAAAAACTAGCCACGACAATGCCCCACCTTTTTACTCAATCAAAGAACCCCCCCTCAAAGAAATATTATTTGGCACTTTATTTTAGTGCATTTACAACTACCACTAGAAATAAAGACTAAGTGGTCTTGATTTAAATGCATTACAAAACCCTCATGAAGAGCATATGTTGAAAGTGAAACTTGGGCACAATAATCAAGGAAACAAATAGTACCAATGCGATCTACTTGAAAAATTATGCACTTTCAAAAAAATAATTGCCTTGATACGAGGTCGTATGAGAAAGTTATGATCCTCCAAAGTTTACAAAGTAAGCATTGTGCATAGTCATAACTAAGAATCTGCAATTTCTAAAGAATTTATGCATGAAAATCAAAAAACAACTCCACTAGTGGATAGAGCACAAAAAAAATAGCCAAGGTTATAAAAAGAATCATCAAAATCAGAGTTTATATGAGCAAGAATGAGGCATTTGAAAATTCCATTCAAATCTGCAACTACTAATGGAGAGGGTACGACTATAGATTTTTGTGCTCGATTCTACAAAATATACAACTTGCATGGAAAAAATAAGAGATACCCAGATAGTTTTTTGGTGCTGCAAACAAAACCAAAAAAGTGTTTTTCTTGCTAATGTATAGAAGATGTAGCGATAGTGCAAATCAAACACCATTAAAAATTTAAAATGGCTCCAAAAACTAAGAAATGACCCTAGCAATCAAAATATGACATGAAAATGTTGAATCAGCTTCCTAAATCCATCAATGGCATGGTAGAACCTACAATACTAATTGAAAACTTCAAATATGCATGTTGGTTGTTAGATTTGAGATTAAAACCCCAAAGATTAAAAATGTTTTTGTGAAAAGATTTTTGATTCTCAAGATCATCCAAAGATGCAAGAGAAGAGCATACTTCATTTTTCAAAAAACTACAATAAGATTTATTAGCCCCCCGTCCCAGCCCCGCCCCCCTCCTCCCGTCCAAATCTCTCAAATAAGGAAACTAAAATCTACTCTTGCACATAGAAAAGCTCTGATACCATGCTAGAATCTGAAAAGATTGATAACCCAAAAAACTAGTACAAAGAATAGATATCTAAACTATGAATGAAAATGATACAAAATTAAAATAGCAACATAGAGTTAGTCTCCAAGAGAGTAATGCAAATGCTGGAAGCAAAAGAGCATTAAGAGGATGCAAAAGAAATCAATCACAAATACAAGCTAGGTAGCATGCTTATATAGACTAGGAAGAGGGAGGAGGTGGCAACACCGACCAATGAGGAGTGACCATCTATCAGACTAAATATAGAAAAGTATCTTCCTACGATAGCTAATGGATGCTCACATGTAGGAAGGTGACACCTCACAACTACTTTCTGAATAAGACATGCTTTATTAACCTACACGAGATTATTAAAAGAGTAGGAAAAAATAAAAATAAAAAAACTACACTAACATTATCTACTTCTGCAATTCACATATATCTTCCATATCCCCTCTCATTGTTTCAATCAAAGGCCCACAAATACTATTAAAACCTCTTATAAATTTTTTGTAAAAATTAGCCAAACCATGGAAATATCTTACCTTAGTCACACTCCTTAGAGTGGGCCATTCAAGGACAACCTTCACTTTCGTAGGGTCCATTTTTAGACCTTTTGTTGATACCATAAATCCCAAGTACACCAACTCCTTCATAAAACTTCTCTTCAAATTTATCAGTAATTTTTCCTCCCTCAACTTATCAAGAAACTTAAAAATGTACATCAAATACTCCTCCAATTTATTACTAAAGATCAATATATCATCTAGGTAAACAATGAAAAACTTACCTAGAAACTCCTTCAATAGCTCAGTCATGACTCGTACGAAAGTTCTTGGTGCATTGGTTAGTGCAAAAGGTATGACTAACCACTTTTACAATCTTTCCCTTGTCTTGAAGGAAATCTTCCACACATCTCCTTATCTGATGTGAATATGATGGTATCCACTCTTTGGATCTATCATTGTGAAATATATAGCTCCACTCAAGCAATCCATAATATCATCCATCCACAGAAATGGAAACCTATACTTGATTGTGATCTTGTTGATAGCTTGAGAATCTATACACATCCTCCATTCTCCATTCTTCTTAGGCACTAATTGTTGGAATTATTCAAGATATAACAAGTTAATGAGAGGGGAGGGTTGAATCAGTATCTTTACAACTTTTAAGTTAATTCAGCATAAACTGGAAAATCATTCATTCACCTAATTTGATGCATGCAAGAGATAAATAAATATTCATAACACATATGCACAAAGATTTTGGTGACCCAAAAATCTTCCAAAATAGAAAGTAAAACTGGGGTGGGGATGAAACCCACAAAGCTTCTTTTCTATAGTAGGAAGTTAGCCGATTAAGGCATACAATGATCACTTCTGGTGATCTGCCCTGTTAGGAGCAAAGAGGATTGCTAGATCCACCTTGTTAAAGGATTTAAAACATACTTTACAAGTATGCACTCTGTTAGGAGATTTATACAAAGACTGTTAAGTCTACCTTGTTAGAGGATTTTTAGATGATTCACCTGTTAGGATGAACCAATCAGATCTACATATACCTTGATTAGATCCTTTGCAATAATCACCTCTTGTGATTGATGAAGTCTTTACTGCACCTTGTGAACCTTACTAATATACTGATCTATAGCTGAATTCGCATCTGTCTCTTGTATCACAATATATTCATACATGTCTCATATCCATTACAACAATTACAACTCTGTATTATATACCATTTCAGTAATTATAGATGCAAGGTCGGCTGAACACAAGTAAACAAAATATAACTGAGTCGGCCAAATAGTAAAATAAACTCGGGTTCTTTAGATAGACTTGATGACCTTTTGATACACGGCATCCACTACGTTACATGGCATCATCATGCACTCAGTAGAGGTAGGGGTTCGGTTCATACTAGTCATACAACATTGCCTGGAACTCGGTAACCATTGGTGACTTAGTAGATATAGTGTCACTCGATAAAAACTAATTTCTTTGTTAACCGACTAAGCTCGGTTAACATTGAGTCCTTCTTCACTCGGTCAATACTGAGTCCATATTTACTCGGTTAACACTAAGTACATCTTCACTCGGTTAACACTAAGTACATCTTCACTCAGTTAACACTACATCCATCTTTACTCAGTTAACACTGCTTCTATCTTTACTCGGTTTGAACTGTGTCTTTGACACTCTGTTTGAACTTTGTCTTCGACGCTCAATTTGAACTGTGTCTTCGACACTCAGTTTGAACTGTGTAATGAGTGTTGTCACTAATGGAAAATACCTTTATGCCAACAATCTCCCCCTTTGGCATTAGTGACAAAAACAATTATGAATCAAAGTTTATGTGCAAAATAAAAATGACATACAGTTCAAAATTGATCTTTTTGAAAATCTTGCAACACATATCCTTTTATTTAGATATATCTCCCCCATACAATATGTATAGTATTTATAAGTCAATACATATATCTTTTAAACAGTTAGCTCTTGAAGTCTATCTCCCCCTTTTTGACAATAATGCCAAATAGTATATATTTACACGGAGATTCTAAAATGAGAGATAAATTCTGAATGTACCTTGAGAATAAAAGCCAAAGTCTTATCCCAATTTTCTTGCAAAATTTTGCTGGTGGAGAGTGCAATTTGAACTTCTGCAGAGAGTTCAATCATGTGATCTGCAATAGAGAAGTTGTTGTCAGGATCAATGTTTTAGAATGAGCAATATGCTTCTGCATTGTGTCCATGACAGGAAGGATCATATTCTGGATGTCAATCAGAGTAGATCTGATCCTTGCTTCCTCTCTCAGCAATTCTGCCTATTTCTCTGACAAAAACCTTATTCTCAAATGATGGGATGAACTTGCACTGTGGTCAGATTGCAACATTTGGGCACTGACCTTCATATCCGCATCAATTTTATTCAACTTTTCTCTTATTTCCTTAGTAAACTCAGTAACATCACAGAGTTTTCCAAAAAGTGAAGTTACATTATTAAAAGAATGTTCAAAATTACTCAAAATTGTAGACAATTCTACCTGTTTTACTGCAATATGCTGAGCAATGTGCTCAAGCACCTTATTGTCAAATTTCTTCTCTGTCTTTTCAATCAATTTCTCTTGGCCGGAGCTGTCCTCATTAAATTTATATATAGCCTCTTCTAACTGAATCAAAATGTGTTGAGTAGAATCTACTTCAACACCTATAGCATCTATTATGATATTCTTAGCATTCTCAATAATGCTATATTCCTGGTCTCTCTCATGCCTCAGCTATTTTTGCCTAGCTTTCTGTTCTAATAGCTGACTGAGCATTCTCATTTCATCAATTGATGCAGTATCTAGATCTATCTTAGGAATGAAAATGTCCTTATCCAAATCTATTTCTTCATCCACTGCCTTACTGGAAAACATGTATCTCTTTGGTTTTTCTGCAGTGACTGCACCTTTGCCCTTTGAAATTGAAACAATAGTTGATGATGCTGGACTAGCTGAAAAAACTGGAATAGGACTAACTAGAGAAAGACTGAGAGAAGTGCTAATAGTATCAAAAATTGGTGTTGCTCCCAAAATTGCTATACAAGATGGAGTGGGAGAACTAACAGTTGCCAAAATTGGAGCAGGAGAAGTCAAAATTGTAGTACATGTAGGTACCCTTACTGTACACTCTGTAGTAGAAGTTGATATACTTGAAAAACTTATTGCTGTGACTAAGGATAACTTGGTCAAAGAAGGTGGCTGCAGCTCGGTTAATGAAGTGGTAGACACTTGCATAGATGGTACCCGGAGTTGAGAGGAGACAGGTGAAGATTGATCAATTGATGAGGCTATTGAGCTCACAATCTCACCAGTAGAAGCTATCTCCATAGTTGATGTACCTGTTTTAGGTGGAGAGTGAGGAAGAGATGCAATGACTTCGACTGCAATTATTAGTGGATCTTCTTCCTCCTTAGCTTGTTCTACTTCTTCCTTCATTTCTCTTTTAGCTTCTTCCTCAACTTCTAACATTAATTATTGGAGGTCTTCTGGAATGTCTTCAATGTCATCACCACCATCATCATCATCATTATCATCACTATTGTCACTGTCCTTGATTTTGACAGTATCATCACTAGGTTTGTGTAGATGATAGATATTTTTCCACATGTTTGTTGCATCATTTACTACATGCTCAATGTCTTTGACAAGTATCAAACAAGTGTGGAATCTAATCATCATGTTACCTTCATGGTCTTTCAATGATTTCTTCACTTCAGCACCAGTGAGACTCGACAGGAGATTCCTCAGGGTCTGCTCATAAATGTCTTTGACAGTCTTGGTTGCAGCTTCCCATCTTGGTTACAACCTCTCATATAGCTCTTTGGAGATTTGAGAGGCTATCTGTTCTGGGGAGTATTTCCATTTACCCATTTTGTTCAGTACTAGTTCCTCAATTTGCATTTTCTCATGTTTTATTCTGGTTTCAAACTTCAATGCTTTGAAGTTTGTGAAGCTAGCTCCTGCATCTAATTGCTTCAGTCTTGCCTCAAGGGTGAGTGGAGGCTTAACAAGTACAGGTTCCTTCTTTCCCTGTCTTGTTCTCTTGGAGAACACTGCAGTAGTTTGCTTTGTAGGTTTGGTGATAGTCACCTTACCTTTCTTTCGTTGAGGCTCTTCTTCTTTTTTAGACTTAGTTTCCTCCTCTTCTTCATCTTCTCCTCTCCCTTCTATTATCATGAGAGGGCCAACATCTTTTTCAGTTTGGCTATGCTCCTCTTTCCTTTGTTGATGGCCTAAGGGATTTTAACTTGAAGCTCAATTCTGGCCTTAGCTTCATCATATGTTCCAAAAATTGGTTGCCTTGGGTCTACAGGTTCATTTACTAGTGCTTCTATGATGTCTCTGGTTTCATCAATATTTACCTCATAGGGAAGAGGTTTCACCCATGCTACCCAAGGCCTGACTGCCTATATGTATACCTTGTCATAGTCTACCATGAAACATACATATTCCTTGTACTTTTCAACAAGTCTTGGAGGAATTCAGAACCTATTATTCATTCTTTCCTGAAATTCTTCAAAATAACTATCCAAAACACTATCAAAATTTTCACCTAATTCGGCGATGAATTCATTAATTTGATAAAGAATTGGGATATCCTTTTCCCATACTATTGATCCTTTAGATGGAAAGGACTTTAGAACATAGAAAAATAAACAAATCAAAAGTGAACCAAATTTATAGGAGTTGTTCTTGGAAGTCCTTATGCTTTCCATATTTTTATTGAATTGGGAGAAAAGCAATTCCGATAAATCAAACTCTACATTCTTCTTTACTATTTTATATGCCAAATCCACAGCTTCACAGGATACACTGTTTGGATGGCTTGAACTGTAGATTTTATGAGCAATGACGTGAATGCCAAATCTCAATTCAACGTCAACTACTGTACTAAGCTTAAGTCCTCTGTCATCCCATTTTGCTTGGGTTAGTCTTTGCAGTTCTTCCCAACCTAGGGTTTTGGTAGTCTTGGCTTTGCTCAACATGGGGAGTCCAGTAATTTTGATAATCATTTTCTTAGTGATAGGTACTGGTTGTTCTAACCACAATTGGCCATTGTGAACCCGACTCAGTACATATCTAACCCATTTTACTTTAAATTTCCTTGGAAAATGTGAAATATGGGTTAACCCTTTTGTTTCAAGGTTCCATCTACACTCATTTCACCTAGGGCATTGCCAATTTCTAGGTTTCCAAGTTCTTGAATGGAACACTTGAAATGAGAGTGAATGTCATTAATAAGAAGTACCTTTGGAGGGATTTATGATTGAGCACCATTAGGGTCCAATGATTCTGCAATTGTCGGTGCCAATTTGAAGTTCGGGGTCTTCCATTCCTCTCCTCTAACCAACATTTCTAAACCTTTCTTTGTCTTGGAGCTGCCACTTCTAGATGCCATTGCTACTCGGTAGGTGTAGAAAAATTCTGAACAGATTCTTTGCCCTTTTGAAAAAAAAAATCGCTCGAAAATTCTTTAAGCTCGCTCTGGAATCACAGAAGATAACTTAGCTCTTTGTTTGCAATGAAAAATGAGATCAAATTTTGCCCCTTTTGACAACAAATTTTCCATAAATGTTTTGGTATGATGGTAGATGAAATAATAGGTTGTCCTCCACTAGCTCGGTAGATATTATCAACTCGGCGATCAAATAAAAACATTGAAGTACCAACCTAACTCGGTTAGGTCATGAACCGACCTTACTCGGTTGACACAACTTGGTCAATGAAACTTTGTTGCACCTGGCCGAACTCGATAAAGTCTCTTACCGACCTAACTCGGTAGCTGCTACTCGGTTAATGAAGCTTTGTTACACCTGACTGAACTCGGTAAAGTCTTGAACCGTCTTGAAGTCAAAGTGTATCTGAAATACTGATTTGATCATCCTTCTTCCTTTGGAGCTACTTAGGATAAATATTGGAGGATGCAGTTCCAATCTTTCTTTTATGAATATTAATTAGAAATGGTGGAATCACGCATTTCTTGAGTGACATTTCCATTACTTGATTTATTTTGCTCAGTAGATTTTGGAATCCACTGTTGCTTCATTTGCTTCCAAATGTTGTCTGCTTTGATTTTATTCTCATCTTCAATTCTTTTGATATTCATGCAATTTTTAGCTATATGACCAAGTTCTGTACATGGATAGCATCTTACTGTAGTGTCCTTTTTCCTTAGGTGATGTCTAGCACAATTTATGCCAGAATGTCCATATTCTCCACAATAGTGACATCTGCACCAGGTGTTGTAGTCCCATCCAAATATGGCTTTGACAATTTGTTTAGCTAGATTGAATGATTTAGTTTTGCATTGGAATGCTTTGTGACCATGCTTTTTGCATTTGTGAAAGTTGCCCTCAAATTTTGGTTTTTTTTTACACTCATTTGCCTTATGACCATGCTGATTGCAATTGAAGCATTTGCCACTAAATTTTGCTTTCCCATTGCTCCAACATTTGTTTGATGTATGTCCTAACCTGCCACAGTGATTACAAGTGGGTCTTTTATTCCTTTGTTTACCTTGTTTGGAGGATTCACCTTCTTCCTTGTATCCAAGACCAGCTTTACCCTTTTGTCTATGAAGGTTTTCCTCATTTTGTTGATTTAATTGATTTATATCTGTTTGGGATTTCATCATTCTTTCATTGACTTTCCTTTTAGAGATTAGGTCATTTTCCAAGCTTTCATTGATTTGTCTCTCAGTTCTTAAGTCACTCTGTAGACTTTCATTGATTTTCTTTTCAGTGTTTAAATCATTCCTTATTCTTTCATTTTGTGCTCTGAGAATCCTAATTTCTTCATTTGCATTAGAGAGTTGGTCTATAAGATCTTCATGCTGATGGGATTGATTATGAATTTTATGACTTCTATCTTCCAATTCTTCTTGTGCTTTGTTTCTTTGTTCCAAAACTTCACATAGCCTGATTGACTGTATTTCTTGCTCTCTTTTAAGCTTTCTTACCTCTTCTTGCAGAGATCCATTCTTTTCTAGAAGTTCTTTGATTGCTTTGTCAGCTTCTTCTGAATTACTTGATGGTAACAAATCTTCAATCCTTTCTTCAACATAAAGATGGTCATTCATTTGTCTTGCAAGTTCCTTTCTTCTTTTTAGGGATTGAGAAAGATGTTTCTTTACTTCTTTGAGTTGAACCATGGCCATTTCTAGATCTAACTTTTCATTTTCTATAACTTTCTCCAGTCTGAATATCTCCATTGACTTTGATCTTTGCTCAAGCTGTCAAGCTTTGTCCTGAGAACCAAAAAGCTCTAGTACCAATTGTTGGAAATATTCAAGATATAACAAGTTATTGAGAGGGGAGGGGTGAATCAGTAACTTTACAACTTTTAAGTTAATTTAGCATAAACTAGAAAATCATTCATTCACCTAATCTGATGCATGCAAGAGATAAATAAATATTCATAACACATATGCACAGAGATTTTGGTGACCCAGAAACCTTCCAAAATAGAAAGTAAAATTGGGGTGGGGATGAAACCCACAAAGCTTCTTTTCTGCAATAGGAAGTTAGCCGGTTAAGGCATACAATGATCACTTCTGGTGATCTACCCTATTAGGAGCAAAGAGGATTGCTAGATCCACCTTGTTAAAGGATTTAAAACATACTTTACAAGTATGCACTCTGTTAGGATATTTATACAAAGACTGTTAAGTATACCTTGTTAGAGGATTTTTAGATGATTCACCTATTAGGATGAACCAATTAGATGTACATATAGCTTGATTAGATCCTTTGCAATAATCACCTCTTGTGATTGATGAAGTCTTTACTGCACCTTGTGAACCTTGCTAATATACTGATCTGCTACTGAATTCACATCTGTCTCTTGTATCACAATATATTCATACATGTCTCATATCCATTACAACAATTACAACTTTGTATTATATACCATTTCAGTAATTATAGATGCAAGGTCGGCTGAACACAAGTAAACAAAATATAACTGAGTCAGCCAAATAGTAAAATAAACTCGAGTTCTTCAGACAGACTTGATGACCTTCTGATACACGACATCCACTACGTTACACGGCATCATCATGCACTCGGTAGAGGTAGGGGCTCGGTTCATACTAGTCATACAACGTTGCTTGGAACTCAGTAACCATTGGTGACTTGGTAGATATAGTGTCACTCGATAAAAACTAATTTCTTTGTTAACCGACTGAGCTCAGTTAACACTAAGTCCTTCTTCACTCGGTCAATACTGAGTCCATCTTTACTAGGTTAACACTAAGTACATCTTCACTTGGTTAACACTAAGTACATCTTCACTCGGTTAACACTGCGTCCATCTTTACTCGGTTAACACTGCTTCTATCTTTACTCGATTTGAACTGTGTCTTTGACGCTCGGTTTAAATTGTGTCTTCGACGCTCGATTTGAATTGCGTAATGAGTGTTGTCACTAATGGAAAATACCTTTATGCCAACACTAATACTACTAGTACAATGCATGGATTTAGACTCTCTTGAATCAACCCCTTTTGTAACAACTCATTGAATTGTCTGTTGAACTCTCCACCTTTTTTTGGTGCCATACTGTGCACTGCCTTATTTGGAAAACTAGCTCATAGAATCACATCCATCCAGTGACTAATCTTCCTCACTAGCGATAATCCACCAGGTACATTATCTGACACAATATCAAGAAAATATCCCAATAAATCAACAACTTCTCAAGTACCTCCTCTACTTCATATTTACCATCTATTAGGATTAGATTAAAACACATATGCTCATGCCCCATACCTTAGAGAAACTTCTTTCTATCAAAAAAATATATTCTGGTAGTATTGCATACCTTTTATTTTTTCTCCTTCAATAGATTCAACTTATGGTTCACTCCATCCTTTGTCAGAGTGTAGGTATTTGCGCTCCCATCATGTACGTCATGCTTGTCAAACTATCACAGCCTACCCAAGAACATATATGAGTAGGAGCATCCTAGGTGTAAGATAAATCTTGCATCACCCAAAAATATTTTCTTTTTGGTCTTTTCTATTTTAATAAGGACTAGTAGATAGGGTGGTGACTATTTATGAGAACTTGATATATTTAGTAATTTTTTCATACAAGCTTAGAATGTTCTCATTTTCTACATGAAGATTCATTTTAGGGTTCTAAGCCTACCATATAAATCTCATTGCTCCAGCTTAAGTATCAAAGAAGCTATTGCAGATTTTTGGTGGAAAAATTTGCAAAAAAATCTTTAGGCTCACCGTTGGAGGCCTTAGAGTGCTTAGATGAGGTCCAAAAACTTGATAGAAGGGCGCTTGCACCATTTTGAGCATGTAGATTAGGAGCTGGTATTTCAGAAAAGTGGTTATAATAGTTAATCAGAGCAATGATTTGTGAGTTATGGCCTTTAAAAGTTGGGCTACGCAAAATATCTAAAATAATTGTTAGAGATGTATTTGGCCAACTCTATATGTATTGTTAAGGTCTATCGGCCCTAGTTATTAAGTTTCAATGTCTAGAACCTTCTTAGGTGATATAAAATTGCCTATTTAAGAATGACCCAAACATTGTCTAGAACAGCTCTGGGTGGTAGTTCGTAGTTTTTTCTTGTAGATTACTATAATGAAGGCACCCATATGGGTTAGCATATTGTACTTGTGAATTTTGTAATTCTGCATTTGTGGTGCAAATAAGAAGGCCATATTTTGTTCTCACATTTTCTATTGTTTCTTTATTTCTGTTATGAGTTTATGGTATTAAGGGGAGCACCCTTCATCAATATGACATATGTCCATAGGTATGTTATCACAAAGTACCTTATCTTGAGCTTCACTAGGCACTATTCATTGTCCATGGCCTTGTGATCATCCTACACCCAGGCAATATAGTATGGATGTAGGTATTTCTTCCTCTTGAGATTTAACTTCATGACCATCTTTTCTGACACCAGATTGTTAATGCTTCCACCATCAATGATCACATCACAATACTTATCTTCACATTTTTTGTTAGAAAGTAAAGTCCAACAAAATAACTTGGGGGGGGGGGGGGGGGGGGGGGGTTGTTGTTGTTCGGGGTTTGAATCAGTTATCCAACTATTAAAATATTTATCAACCTTATAATCAATAACCATAACAATACAATCATGCAAATGAGTAATGGTAAATCCCTTGGCCCAAATGGTATCCCTAATGAATTCTATAAAAGACAAATTGAGTAGATATGGTAAGATCTTTTATGGCTATATGAATATGCTACGTAGGTTGGATCATTGGACCCCATAATTAATAGAGGTATAATCAAGCTAATACCTAAGGAAGGAGATAGAAAACTCATTAAAAATTGGACACCAATAACACTATTGAATGTTTCCTATAAAATGTTGGCCAAGATACTAACCCAAAGGCTAAAAGATATTCTTCCAAAGATTGTATTCCAATCTCATACATGTTTTATTAAAGGAGATACATTTTAGAGAATGTTGTTATTGGTTGGGAAGCTATGGACTGGGCCAAGAATTTAGGCCAGATCTCTTCTATGTTCCTTATAGACCATGAAAAAGAATATGGTAGAATGGAAATCCAAGGGTCAATTCCAACCTTACTAATATGTGGGCATGGGTCAACACAAAATTGAAAAGAAGTTAGGTAAGTGGAATAAGAACTATCTATCCCTTGCTGGAAGAGTGTAGGTTTTCCAGAAGATTCTAGCAGCATATACCATCTACTATTCCTTAGCATGGCTTTTTAAGTTGGCCTACACCAATTATATCCAAAAAGTGACAAGATATTTTTTGTGGTCAGATGGACAAGGAAAGAAGAAGAGACATGTAGTGAAATAGGAGTGGTGTACCAGGAGTAAAGAAATTGGAGACTTAGGACTGAAGATTTGAAGTAAAAAGAGTGTGCTCTTACAGTTGAATGGATTAATAAAGAACTCCAAGGTAATGAACCATGGAAGGTCTTGATCAAGAACAACATTTCCTGAGGAGCCCCTTGTAGGGGAAAAACTTGGAAAAATATGCACATTCATGATCTACTATCGGGTAAATGAATGATCAAAATTTGTAGATCTATGGTATTTAAAGCCATTTGGAAAGGTTGATAATAGGTGAGGTAGTGGATTGAGGGGAATAAGGATATGAACTATTCTTTTAAATTATGTGAGAGAAATCCCCATGGTGGAATCTGGAAAGGAATGTGAAGCCTTTGTCTCTGGTGCAAGGTTGCGCAACCAGACACTGGTGCAAAAATGTTATCTCAAGATTTAGTGATTTGATCCAAGATAGTAATTTGATTAGTTGGGAGGATTTAAGCTCTATTTTTTCTCTTCCACTCTCACACCTTAGGGCCTACTCCATTATTAAGGAAGCCTAGTTACAAGACAATCTTCCCTTTCAACATGAGACCCCTAGTGATAGACTTTCTGATCTGAAATGGTCTAATGGAACACTGGTGATAGAAACCAAAACCAAATTTCTTTATAATATTTTTTTAGATTTATTGGATATTATTAACCACCTTAATGATATATGGCACATCAACTTAGACCAATCAGCTTGGACCAAGACTCTTCACTCTCATTGGCATAGACCAGTAGAACCAAAAATTACTTGTTTTTGGTGGCAAGTCTTTCTTCACAAAATTCATTTTGTCATGCTAGATGGTGATCCCTATCCTTGTTCTATCTATAATCTCTCAGAAACCATGGACCATATTTTCACTAGTTGCCTTTTTTCCAAGTGGGCGTGGGTGATCTTTGGAATCAAGTTAGAATGTCATGTTTCTCTCTTCCATGTTATCATTGGTCTCATCCCAAGCTTGCCAAAGTCCCTTAATGATTTATGGTCAAATTTTTCTTCTTTGGTAGTTTGGAAATTGTGGATTATGAGAAATGAGGATATATTTAAGAGTAGATATAGGGTTCTTACTAAGTCTCTACGAAGACTCATTATCTAATATATTTGTGTACTATTTTCTATTATTTTTAAGATTAAAGGCCAATAGTTTCATCATGTCATTAAAGAATGTAGATAGATCCTAAAGAGGGAGGACATAATATTTGACCTTCATGTCAATCCAAAAGAACCAGATGAGGAAATGTGCACCCTAAAAGAGATGTTGCAGGATATTATAAGGAAGAAAAGAACTATTGACAATGTGCCACCTGAAAGAAAAAAACCTGATACAGATAATCAGTTTATACCTGGTGGATCACCAGAAATAAAAATAGCTATAACCCTTCTCCCCTAGGTACAACCATTGCAAATCAACATAGAGATCAGGGATATGACGCAAAGACACATTTCCATAAGTGAAGTGCTAGAGAAAATGATACCCAATAACAAGAGTGGGAATAGCTTGATATTTGTATAGAGTGATACATAAATTAGAGTTGGAAGGAGGTGTATTATCATAATTTATCCAATTTTGAGACCTCTTGCTATCCCTCCCATACTGATCCTCAAAAAGCTATTCAATATCATTAGGGAGGATGGGCTCCAATTTAGATGGACTAAGGGCTTTTCTTCTTGGACTACTTAGATGAAGGAGATAATTGATTAAATCATATCTTTGTTGTGCTAGCTATTTTTGTTGGATATATGTTTATGATTGGTTGATCTTAACTGGCCTAAATCTCTAATATTATGTCGTGATATTTCTAGACTTTCATATGCTCTGATACTTTGAACTCTTCCAATATGTGTTTGGTCCTTTTTCTAGTTGCCTTATAATTAATAGAAAAAATAACCTAAAATATGTTAAGTAGGGAAACCCTTGATCAGAGGGAAAACCTAGGTGGGGATGGTACCCAAAAAATGATGTATTAATATAATTGTTCCTTGTTAGAGGATGGACTCTATTAGGAGTTGTGCCAACCCTATTAGGAGTTGTAGAAGGTAGATGGATCCACTGTCCAAACAACTTCAAGGGAAAGATCACTAAACTCACTACCTAATTGATCTCTATATTATTCCTTATAGGATAATAGAAATCTATAGCTCCTTCTCTATTCTCTAACAAAACTTATCCTCTTCTAATCTCGATACTAGATCACCAACCTCACATCCAAATAATCCCTTGGATCTCTTACATGAATTTACCAACTTTGCATATCACTTGCACAATTTTGACTTCATAGATCAATCACTTACCCATTTCACATAAGGAAAATAAGATTCCTTTATACCATATCCTCAAAATAATTCCTTGAGTTGGCCTTGAGGATTTTCCAATCAATTAAAAGAGGACCTCTTTAAGATAATTAATTATTTTATAATTACACGTCACTTTTGGCTCATAGTCTTTGCAAATTCTCACAAGTGTGACCTCAGACCTTGTGCACTTGTTGATGTCATCATTAGGTTTTCTATTGTCACTACCTAACTACATGTATCACAATTCTATCTCTATTAAGAGATACAAATCAATCATCAAAAATTGCTTATTAGGTACTCTATCTTCTTACTACCTTCTATAAATCAAGCTTCATGCCTTCGACTCTTTTTATACACACTTATCCATGTCATCAAGATGGAGTGTAGAAAAAATCTTTAATTGTGTTTGATCTCATCATCAATACATAGTCCATATGACCATGTTCGCTATCTGCTACTCTACCAATCTTCACAGAAATGATACTATGTTAACATCAATGACAAACACAGTCATGAATGTAACATGTCAATCATGCTAAAAATATTCCAAGTGTTATAGGAAAGTTTAGGATACTCCCTCAAATGAATATCATCAGCATTCATGTGAACAATCTCCCCCTTTGGAATTGATGGCAACATAGATGAAAAACATCTAAGTTGCAAGAATACCAAATCAAACTCTGATGTTGTTTTTTTTGCTCTCTTCTTTTCAAATCCTCTTCATCAATCAAATCTAAAACTCACTATAACACTTCTCTATTTGTTATTTATCATTCTTATAGATAGGCATTAGTTTTTCACACTTCTCACTTATAGGAACAACTTCTTCATCTATGTTTTCACATTCTTACATGGATGTAAATAAATTGTTCACAACTTCTCCCCCATTTAATGTTTCTCTGTATTGACATCAACAATACTTCTCCCCCATAGATAAGAGATATATTCTATGCAATCTCTCCCACATTGATAGGAGATGTTTTTATGTATGCTTCTCCCCCATTGACATCAATGACAAAGGCTTCATTATTTCAATCATCTATTCCAAGTATTCAATCAACTCAAGTGTCCAAAGACACTATTCTAAATCAATTACTAAGTCATTGATGACTCTACTCATCTTAGATACTCCCCATACATGGAGCATCAAAATTCAGTCCAAACAAATAATAATGCTCAATACCAATCGAATAATGTATTCTCTATGTCATCTACTTGGAATTAGGAAGGGGTGCAACCCCAAGCATACCTTAAAAATACTCAAATGTATCTTTAGGCAAGGGATTCGTAAAGATATATGCAATCTTCTCTTTTTTACTTACATATTCTAATCTAATTTCTTTCTCTACAACTTTCTCTCTCAAGACATGATACTTAATAGATATATTCTTAATCTTAGAATGAAACACAATATTTTTAGACATACTCATTGTACTTGTGTTATCACAATGTATGATAACAGGATCTAAAAATTCTATCCCAATATCCTTCGGCATCTGCTTCATCCACACGATCTAATTAAAATTGTTTGCTGCTACTACATACTTTGCTTCTGCTATACTTTGTGAAATATAATAATGTTTCTTTCTTAGCCAAGAAACCAATCTTCCTCCATAAAAAAATGCTCCACCACTAGTTCTCTTTTTGTCATCCATACTGCCTGCTCAATCCACATTAGTATATGTACAAAAAGTGAAATAACTTGAACTATCATACCATAATCCAAAATTAGTTGTGCCCTTTAGATATCTAAATATCCTATTTACTGATGCATATGAGAATCCTTAGGATCAGCTTGAAACCTTTCTACTATCCCAACTACATTTTCTATATTTGGTATGGTGTGAGTCAAATATTGCAAACCTCCAATCATGGATCTATACTTTTTTTGCTCAACTGTAGGTATTTCATCTTAGCTAGATAAATTGTGACTAGTTATCATAGGTGTACCAACATGATTACAATTTTCTAAGAAAAATATTTTCAATAAGTCTTTCAAATACTTAGCTTTTGATAATAAAAAAATATCATCACTTTTTTTTAGAATTTGTAAACCCAATGATCTGTTCAGTTGGATGATTTTTTTCCAAATTCCTATTAGGTGTAGGAGATTCTATTTCAACTCTCACTTCTTCTCTTGGTTCTAATCTTTCTTCTAAAATTTGAACATCATTCTTCAAGTCATTTTTAGTCTTAAAGAAAACTTTAATATTCTCTCTAATAGGTTTAGAATTATCTTCTTCTTCATCAGAAATAATAGTTACCAAAGTTGTTTCTTCTAATACTTCCTCTTTCTCAACTAGTTCAAGCTCATTATCTTTATCATCACTATCATTCAACAATATTTCCATACTTTCTTTAAATTCTTCATCATCATCATAAAATGAATCCTTTATAGTTTTCCTTACTCTCTTAGGACATCTAGATAAAAAATGACCAAATTCTTTACATGTCCAACAAACAAAAAATTTCATACCTTCTAAATCTCTTTGCATAAGCAGAGCAATTCCTTCTTTGATCTTTTCGCCTTCATCAAATCTAGATCTATCATCATTATCCTTGCATTAGTAGGTTTATCCTTTTTTATGCAGCAAAACGATTCTAGATTTGGAAAATCTATGTTCTATTATGTACATAATTCTGATATCTGACCAAGGAACTCCATCTTCTTGATATCAAAATTAACTCCATAAAACTTAGGACTTTATTTTTTGAACTGACCCACCATTGATCTCCTAAAGCTATTAAGCTTTCTCTTCAAGTACCTAATGCTCTGATACAAATTGTTAGAAAGTAAATTCCACCAAGATAAATAAGTTAGCGGGGGGCGGGTGTGAGGGATGAATCAATTATCCAACTATTAAAAAAATTATCAACCTTATTAATCCTTAAAAATGTGAACAATATAATCAACAACCATAATAAGATACTCATACATAATAACACCAGATATGTTAACTAGGGAAACCCTTGATTAGAGGGAAAACCTTGGCAGGGATGGTATCCACAAAATGATATACTAATATAAATGTTCCTTGTTAGAGGATGGACTCTATAAGGAGCCAATGAAATGATTTCAATACATATCAGTCCCTGTTAGGAGTTGTGCCAACCCTATTAGGAGTTGTAGAAGGTTGATGGACCCACTATCCAAACAAATTCATGGGAAAGATAACTAAACTCACTATCCAACTAATCTCTTTGTTATTCTTTGAAAAATAATAGAAATGTATAGCTCCTTCTCTATCCTTTGACCTAACTTATCTTATTCTGATCTCAATACCAGATCACAAACCTTGCATCCAAATAATCCCTTGGATCACTTACATGCATTTACCAGCTTCTCATATCACTTCCATAATTTTAACTTCATACATCAATCACTTACCCATTTCACACAAGGAAGATAATATTTCTTTATACCATATCCTTAGAATAATTCTTTGAGTCAGTCTTGAGGCTTTTTTAATTAATTGTAATAGGACATCTTTAAGATAATTAATTATTTTATAATTACACACTATAGACACCTAAATCTGATTACATTAATAAGTAATCATATTTAGTCATCTCCTAGGACATTATTGATTAAATATTTACTATTTAATTAATTAATCATCATCCCCTAGTTAATTAATTTATTTAATTAACTATAGTCCAATTGATAAAATGAAATGATCACCCAAAATCAATTTATCAATTACATCCCTATTCCTCTATTAAATTGGATAAATCAGTAAATCCATTCAATTTAATTCCATACTCTCATTTTATTGAATTAGTCATTTAATAAAATATCTAAAATCCTAAAACCCTATCCTAACCCCTAATCCAACCCATTCACCCATACTAACCTCACTTGACCTCCTAACTAACCCATCCCATCAAAGCCAAATCACTCATCCCCTAACCCCCTTTTTAAGCTAATCCTAATCCCCCTCCTAAGCATTTGCACAACTTTAAACATGGGTTAGGACTTGCTAACCCAAACCAAAGTCAACAAATATCTTGCCCCCTCACCCTCCATGATTTATGACTCTTACACCTCTCCCATCCTCTCTTACATCTCTTGCATGACTCTTACATACTCAACCACCCTCATCAAGCCTTTGACCAACCCTTATCCTATCCTCTCACACTCATCCTCCTTGTGACAATTGTCACCTCCCCATTGGTGCTAAAACAAGCACAATCCATGTGCTCTCTTCTCCTTGCATCCTAGCCCTCCCTCATCATCTCATCATCTTAACATCTTGACCATCCATTCCTCCAATCCTTGGCCTATAAATTGTACCCTCTCCCTTCACTAAAATCATCCACTTTCCATGCAAAGTTATAATGCTATTTTGAGAGCTCATAAACTACCAAAATACTATTATAATGTTGAAATCACTCCATGAATCCATTGTTGAAACCTTGCTTCATTCACTCTACCCATCCATCTAAAGCTTGAGCATATCTTGTTAGCATACACATCTTAAATTAGGCACAAATCCATTGCATCATGATGTTGTACCATTAGGAGCCTACCATTCTTGGTTTGCTTCCTTTTCTAGGGATAGCAATTAGTCCTATCTGAAGTGTTAAATACTTTAGTTGTGTTAATTCTTCCTTTGATAGTTAGTATTCAATTTACACTACTAAAACTAGGTGATACACACACCACTGTTAGCTGGCAGTCTTTGCAATTTCTCACATACGCGACCTCATACATTTTGTACTTGCTAATGTCATCATTAGGCTATCTACTATCACTATCTAACTATGCATACCATGATTCTATCTCAATTAAGAGATATAAATCAAGCATCAAAAAATTCTTATCAGGTACTTTTTCTTCTTACTATCTTATTTAAATCAAGCATATATTCTTCATGTCTTCAACTCTTTGTATGTGCACTTATCTACATCATTAAGATAAAGTGTAGAAAATATCCTTAACTACAATTGACCTGATCATCAATACACAGTTCGTACAACCTCATTTTCTATATACTACTATGCCAATCTTCCAATAGACAATATTATGTTGACATCAATGACAAACACATTCATAAATGCAACATGTCAATCATGCTAAAAATGTCCCAAGTGTTCTAGAAATGCTTAGGATAATCCACCAAAGGAATATCAACAACATTCATGCTAACATTTTTACCTTGTCTGAAACAAACTCCTTCTTTGATCAAGTTCATTCTCACCACTCAACAAGACTCTTTCATTAACTAGGACTTCTCCTCTTTTAGCATCTTCAGAATGGGATGATTTGGCATCTTCATCAATATGTGCAACTCTAGCATGGCCTTTAGTTCTTCTATCTATCCTTCCTTAGCATTGTGAACATTCAAATGGTCTAGGCCCTTCTTCTCCATAGTGAAAACATTTTCCTCGAAAACCTCCTCTTACTAAATTGCTAACCCTCTTTTGAAGTGGAATCCTGAAAGAAGTTATCAACTTCATACACAAAAGCCCTTCATCTCCATAAGAATGTAGCCTACATATAGAACTATCTTGACTAGGGAAGACACTGCCCTTAACATTAGAAGTGTTGATCCTAAATGAAATCAAGACCAACAAGATCCTAGTTGCAAACATCATACACATCCTCCATTTTGCATACTCTCTTGATTCTCACTCAATATTTGGAAATATAGGGGGAAAAGTTGCATAAATCTTGTTGATCCTTTATTGATTGAAATCAAATTACATTTATAGGCCCCCTTCCCTAGGTTCTTGGAAATTTATATTCATTATTACATGGAAGACAAATAGTCTTTAGTTACATTCAATTATTGCATTACTACAACATTGCAATATCAATAGTTACCAGTTACATATCCAAGGAGAAGAAGAGATACAATAGAAATGATAAGAATAGAGAAGGTCGACCATTACATTATCACTAAGAAACATGCATAAAAACCTAATATTCTTCCTTTTGGCATTGATGGATTCTTTTGCACATGTGTTCATTCTTTATTAATGCTATAATCAATGATCCAATTCACTCTACAACTAAAAATATTTGAACTCATTGATGAAACAATGTCTCTACCTTTGAAAAACTCTTTTGCCTTCGACTAACCCTTGACTTTAAATATGAGTCATTAATCTTGCAATAGATGGTTTTTATTAGATATTTTACCTTGTCAAAGACCTTTAAGTGCTTTTCTAAAACCCTAAGCTAGACCATAGATTAAATTCATCAATAACTAAAGATTCATTTCAAGTGTTGCCTTATGTTTTAACTGGTTCCACGTGACTTTCCTTTATTTTCTTTTCATCTTAGTTGGGCTTGGATGATCACCTTTCTTTATAAAACACATCAATGATTAATTCTTTTGTGCATCTTATCTTCATGAGATTATGAGGGCCGTATGATCTACACACCATTTAATTTTGGCCCAAAATGGATTTGATCATGAAAAGTGTCATTATTCTAGAAACTTTCTCCAAAAAAAATTATCATTCAACATTTAGCCCCAAAATTCATTCAGAGTCATTGATCTAATCTCCATCCGATGATTAGGATCATTTGACCTTTAACTTGCTATTTCTTAGTGCACCACAAGACTTGCACCATGTGGAAGCTTATGATTGGGTTTTGACTATTCAACCTCAGAGACCAGTTAAATATCAAAGTTAAATCACTTTTGTCAATTTGATTCTATCTGATGGTCCAAAATGATTCATCGAGCCCTTTGACCTTTCAATGCTCATCTTGCCACCTTGACCATGCTTCTCCATCATTACTTAATATTTGAGCTCTTCCTCTACATCATATTTGAATGCTCTTCCTTCTAACCTATTTCTATGATCTGCATCATATCCTTTGGCCTTATTCTTGATGTTCTCTACTGCATTTTTCTCTGAATATAAGTGTAATCTTATTTTCAAAATAATCATATCTTCACCTTGAACACTTGATCAAAGAATTATGGTTTTAGAACAACTTCCCTCTAATATAGGAAATGCATAGACTTACCCTCCCTTTCATAATCACCTAATATAAATGAATGTATTAGATTTCTTTTGAATGCCTACCTAGGTGCACTCAGATGGATAGATGAGAGGAGAAGTTCCTTAAGGGAAATGTACACCTAGACATGACATCACATTGACTCAACCCTAATCCTAAAAGTTTGAAAAATATAGGGGAATTGAAATCATGAAAAAAATGTATTAGGAACTACCATAGAACAAAATTTTTGACTCTTCACATCTCTAACAAACTGCTTATGCTTGTCTTTCATGGAAATGGATCCTTAGATATGATACAAGAGTTAGTTCTAGAGGGTTCATTTGAGAGATGATTTAGCATTGGTTATCTCCTTGTGCATATGTTGTTATGTTGGTTGATTTTGGGAGATAGATTTATATTGGACATATTTATTGGATTAGGAATGGTTTGTGACTTTGATCTTCTTGGGAGAGGCTTACATCCATGCTTAGTTATATGTTATGGTTTTGGTGTTGTTGTGGCTTCTTTATTGGGGTTTTATGCAAGAGATCATACTTGGAATAGTTTACATCTAGAGGTGTCTATAGAAGGACATGATACAGGTTATGATTTGCAAGGTTTCTCTTTGGCCTTTTTTATCTACTTGGATGTTTGGTTCCATTGGATTTGAGATTTGTTAGAGATTGTGATCACTGGTTTGTGTTCATGTATGTCATGTAAGAGATGTGAGTGTTATTACTTTATCTCTTTCCTTTGTTGGTTGTGGAGAACTTGGGAGACTATTGGAAAGTTGTTATGAGATTTATTCTTGTAGATTGTTGGTTTATGTATTGTGGATGTCCTTGATACTACATGGATTCACTTCTATGAGATGTGAGTGGATTGGTTTAGATTTGACATTATCTTTTGCAGTGGGAGCTTCTTGGTATATATGTGGCAGGTATTGCTCTTGAGGCTTTTTATTGTAGGTTATAGATTGGATATGTTAATGATGTGAGAGTCACTTGATATACCTTTGGAGGTATGGATAGTTGGATGAATTTGGCACTTATTGTGGGTGTTATTTTAGTTATGGATATTTTGGCAACTACGGATAAATGTGATTACCTTTGGATTAGGTCTTTGTGCTTGGCATTTCAATTGGTATAGGAATTTATGATCTTCTAATGTGATAGGTTGGGTGGCTTTCTCTTTGGATGGCTTCTATGTATGTTTGGTGATAGTGGCATAATAGAAGGTGAGATCATTCATGTTTGAGATGCTGGGTACTTTGATTTTTTTGTAGGTACCAAGATGGATCACATGGTGTACTTTGATCCATTATGGTGGATGTGTTGAGAGAGATTATTCCTTGTTCATTTATGTGGCTATGGATTGACCCTATAAAATGTATACAACAAGTGAGAGATTGTTGAGATTATGTGTATTGCACACATTGAAAAATATTGTTATATTTTATTATTGTAATAGTATTTGTTGTAATTATTTAATATTGGGGAAAAGATTTAAACTTCCAATACTAAATGTTGGGTCAGCGGGTTAGGTAGCACATGGTTTTGACACATGGTTTATGTAATACCACTTGGTGGTTTTGTGGGACTTGCTACTATATAAGTAGCCACAAGGGTAGTTGTAGAGAATTACAAAAGGGCAAAAAGAAAGAGTCAAGTAGGAAAAGGCTTGATAGGTTATTCAAAGGAGCATTTGTGAAGGTTGGAAGCATGGCATGAGATGCATAGATTCATGCTTGTTCACATGGATTTCTTGGTTGTGGCTATGGCTTTGAAGGCTTCCATGGTTGTATTGCAATGGTATTTTTTTTGAATAATACATGATGATCTAGTGGTGATCTAAGTAGAAGTGGTCGACTTATCAATTTCCTCTCCTTGGTAAATCCACTCATAGACAACTCTTTCTTTGTTCTCCTCTTCAATAGGGACAACACATGGGATAACTAACTCATATTGAATAGTCATTATAGATGATAAGGGCCTCATAGCCTCAAAAGGATTTCCATTAGACCAAGGAGAGATAGGGAGAGACATGACTGAGTCAATTTAGTATTCTCCCATGTTAGTACTCAATATTTTTATCTTTCTTTCACACTCTTCTAGTGTGACTATGGATTCCTCATATGTTGTGTTGTCTAGAACAAATGTGTCTATTACCTATTAGAGCATTGCGGGATATAGTGTTGTCACTTGGGATTGTGAACTTAGTTCTATTATAAGGGAATTTGATTCACTTATGGTATGTAGAGGGAGCTTCATGCATGTCATGGATCCATGGTCTACTAGAAAAGATATTGTATGCTAGAGGAAGATCAAAAGATATATCCTCTTCATCATATTCTTTAATAGTTATCTTTCTCCTTTGATCAATGGTGTATTCAAAAAATCCCATTTTTTTGGGTAGGTCATATGTACATATATTTAAACCCACATCTCCATCTATTAGTACACACTTGATGTGATTTTTATGAAATTTGATTTCGACATGAAGGAGTCGATTATGCAAATGATTAATCATTTTTTTTTCCTCCTTGGAGAAATATATGTAGGGAGCTAAAGTGAGATGAATCACCCTATTCTAGAACTAATTGGTGTTGATATCCTTAGGTACATTTTTCTTGAGTAGTATCTCTTCTAGGATGTCTCAGTGTATGGGGGATAGCTCCAATAATTTGAATATATATATTTGTGCTAGTTTTCTTTGTAATTGGTCCATAGGGTTGTAGCTATTGGAAATATAAGAGTAGTAACTGAGAGGGGAGGGGTGAATAAATTACTACAAAAATAAATCCCAGATCCCTTTGATGTTAGTACAAAATAATTTTGTGAAAAACTTAACTCTACTAATGATAGACAAACAAAGAAATGTTGTAACTCGGTAAACACTATAATTGCTTGGAAAACATTTAACATGAAAATCTTAAGATATTATCTGTGATTACTTATTACTTTAACTTAGTTAAAAACACATAAAAAAAAATAGCATGTACACATTTGACACCAAGATTTAACATGGAAGCCCAATTTGGAAAAAACCACCAATTGCAACTAGTTACTAATTTTCACTCTTCTGAAGTGAGCCCTGTTAGGAGCCAACCCTATTAAAGGTTACAAAACACACTATTAGGTGTGATCCTATTAGTGGATTTAATCACCTTGCTAGGAGTGGCCTTGTTAGAGGTCTTTAGACAATTCAATAGAACTATCACCTTGTTAGAGGATTTACAAATAGCTATTAAGCCAACTCTGTTAAGAGATTTAGATCACTACTATAATGGTTAGAGAGTAACAATGACATGACTTGATTTGGATGAAACTAAATTACTGATTATAGATCTCAATTCTACCTTATACTTGATCCTTCTTGATTGAATATATCTTTTTATCTTCTTAAGGATATTCTACTTATCCTTCTTATTCACTTCCTCTTTGCATCATTAGATCTTCAAAATCTTCCATACATTTACATTCTCACACTTTCACACTTCAAATCCTCAAGTTGAACTTTTATTTATATCTTTCACATTGTCAAGTTGGCTTAAATACAACTTAGAATAACTTATATTCACCTTCTCAGTCGGCTAGAACCAATAGATAAAAAAATTGAACTCAATATGCCAAAACAAGAAAATCCCTCATTAGCCGACCCTTCTCGGTAGACACTAACTCAAAAATAAGGTTCATGTGTTAACCAAGTGAAACTTAGTCAACACTACATACTCACAAAGTTCCTTTGGTAACTAAGTAAGCTTGATTAACACTAGTCCCATCCAATATTTCCTTCATTAACCAAGTGAGCTTAGTTAACACTCATTTTCCACAGACTTTCCTTTGACACCTGAGTGAACTTAGTAGACACTGCCTTCTGAACTAGGCAAACTCTGATTTCTTAGTAGCCACAAAAAACTATCTTCAATACTTGAGTGAGCTCATCATACACTAACTATTAATGATATGACATTCTATGTAACATCAAAGACAATACACAATTGATCAATTTTTTCAACAATCTCCCTCTTTGGCATTGATGGCAATACAACATGTCATAGTACAATGAAAATTTGAAGCAAGAATAAAGTAAGGAACATATCCTTAGTTTCATTTTGATTATCATCCATGAAAACTCCCTCTATCAGTGTGAACTCATTCTACCTTCAGTTTCTCCCTCTATCATAAAACTTCTATCTACTAGAACTTTTGCCAAGTTCATTCTCCCTCTTTGACAATTCTTTCTATGACAACAAAATTCTCCTTCTTTTCAACAAAAATTTCTATGAGATATGATAGTAGACTTCTCCCTATTTGACATCTCATGCCAAAGACTATTTTCAATGAATATTAATGTACCTCAAGTATTGATTCATTTGCAATATGCCCTTGCCAATTCTACATCAACTAATTAATCTTCAACATGCTTTGGTTGATGCATAACTAAACTTTATTTAGTGAGCTTCAGATAGGGGAAAAACCCCTAGCTTACCTCTTAGATAAAAAAATACATCCTTAGGTAATGGCTTGGTGAATATGTCTACAAATTGTTCTTTTGTGTTCACACATTCCAATTTGACTTCTTTATCTTTCAGCAATCTCTCAAGAAATGATATTTTATAGCAATGTCCTTTGTTTTGGTATGAATCACTGGATTCTTTGATATATTGATTGCATTGGTGTTATAATAGTATATGACTACTAGATCCTTGATCTCTATCTTCATACCAGTCAATACTTGTTTGAACCAAACAATATTAGAACAATTGACTATTGCTGCCACATATTCTGCCTTTGTTGTGGATTGAGAGATGCAATTTTGTTTCTTGCTTGTCCAAGACACTAGTCTTTTACCTAGAAATAATGCTCCACCACTAGTGCTTTTCCTATCATCAATACTTCCTACCCAATCAGCATATATAAATACTTTTAAGTACAAATTGCCTCCTATTTTGTATCATAGACCATATTCTTTAGTACCTTTCAGATATCTCTTGATTCTTTTAACTGCCATCATGTGGTTTTCTTTGGGATTTGATAAGAATCGTGCCACCATATTGACTGCTAATGCAATATTAGGCCTTGTATGTACTACAAACTGCAATTTTCCAATCATTGATCTATATTTGGTCTGATCTACCTCTTTAAAATCATCATTTTTGGAAAGATTATGTCCAGTAGACATAGGGGTTCCAACTAGTCTTGAATCTTCCATTCCAAATTTCTTTAGTATCTCCTTGATATATTTAGATTGATTATTGTAGATACCATCTTTCTTTTGTTGAATTTGCAATCAAATGAAGAATTTTATCTCTCCAAATATAGACATTTCAAATTCTTTACTCATTTCTTCTAAAAATGCCTTGCACAAGTCATCATTTCTTGTGAATAAAGTGTCATCAACAAATATTTTTGCCAACAGAATCTTCTTATTTGGTCCTTCTTTGATATATAAACTATTGTTATTATTTGTTCTTTGAAAACCAATATGTATCAAGTAATTATGAAGTCTTTCATACCAAGCTGTAGGAGCTTGCTTGAGTCCTTATAATACCTTGTGTAATTTTTACACCATGAATATTTATCTAGGATCTACAAAACCTTCTGGTTGTTCAATGTAGACTTCCTCATCAAGAATTCCATTCAAGAATGTAGATTTTACATCCATTTGATAAACTTTAAATCCTCTATGAGTTGCATATGCCAGTAGAGTTCTAACATCTTCTAATCTTGAAAAAGGAGAAAAAGTTTCACCATAGTCAATACCTTCTTCTTGAGAATATCCTTTACATACCAACCTTTCTTTTTTTTCAAGAAGCTTCTCAATCTTCATTTATCTTGTTTTTGAATACCCACTTTGTGATAATTACATTTTTAGCCTTGGGTCTAGGAACAAGAGTCCAAATTTTTTTCTTCTCTATATGTTCTATTTCTTCATTCATTGCATCAATTCAACTTTCATGTTCCAAAGCATTTTTAACATTTCTAGGTTCAAATTCAACAAGTAAACATGTACCTTTCAATTTGCTTCTTGTCTTTGTTCTATCTAATTTATCTCCAATGATCTGATCAGGTGCATGATTCCTTTTGACATATCTTGGTAACATGGGTTCTTTGGATTTACTAATTTTATTATGAACTTCAATATCAAGCTTAGGTCTCATTATCTATGACTCGGGTCCATCAGACTTAGCTTTCTATTGAAGTAGCTAGGTAGCTTCTGACAACAACTCGGGTCCTTTAGACTATGACTCGGGTTGTACTGTCTACAACTTGGTAGCTGTTGGAGATTTTGGAGACTCAAGAGGTGAAGCTTCCTTTCTTTTAGAGAGATTTAGCAGTGTATTAGGTTCATAGTAAACAAATCTTTTATAATCTTGAAGCTCTTTTTTGCTTTCTTCTTCACTCTTTTCTGCAAACTCATTAATTCTCACATGTGCACTTTCTATGATTTTATGAGTAGAAAACTTCAAAAACTTGCATGCTTTAATTCTATAGGAGTATTCTAAAAATATTCCTTCATCACCTTTGACATCAAATTTTCCTTTTCTAGGTTCTTTTAAGATATAACATTTTCTGTCAAACACTTTCAAGTAACTTACATTAGGTTTGCAGCCATACCATAGTTCATAAGAAGTTTGATTTGAGTCTTTCTTCAGTTATACTTTGTTCAACATATGAATTGTAGTGCTAGTAGATTCCTTCCAATATTTTATTGCATCATTCTTTTCTATCATTAATGTTCTTGGACAATCCATGATGGATCTATTCCTTCTTTTAGTTATACCATTCTACTTTAGTGTACCAAGGGTTGATACTTGTCTTTTAATTCATTTTTCAATGTAGAATTCATTAAATTCATTGGAGATGAATTCACCACCTCTGTCTAATCTTAAACATTTTAACTTCTTTCTAGTTTCTTCTACTCTTGCCAGATACCACTTGAATTTTTGAAAAGCTTCTAATTTTTCCTTTAGATACATTACAATCATCATTCTAGAATAATCATCAACAAAGAGAATGAACACATTTTCTCCACTATAACTTTCTATTCCAATAGGTCCACATAAGTTTCTATGCTCAAGCTCTAAGACTTCTTCAGAATGATAGTTCTTTCTTTTTAAAATAGTCTTTCCCATCTTACCAATTTGGCAATTTTCGTATAGACCCATATCAGGTTTCTTCAAGCTAGGAATACCTATTACTCTTGTGTGTTTTCTTATCTTAACTAGATTATCAAAGTTTACATGACATAATCTTTTGTTCCATAACCATATTTCTTCTACTTGAGCAATAAAACATGATCTTTCACTGAGATCAAAATAAAATAGGTTACCTTTTGTTTATTTGCCAGATCCAACCAGATTTCCTTTTCCATCCAGTAGTTTGGCCTTCCCATGCATAAATTCTATCTTGAATCCAATGTTATCCAACTATGCAACACTTAATAGATTATGCTTTAGTCCTTCAACCCAATAAACATTATCACATACAAGTTCATTGGTTAATGAGATATGATCTTTTCTTTTTATACAACAAGGTTCATTGTTTCCAAATCTTACACTACCTCCATCATAATGGTCCATGTGTTCAAATTTTGTTTTATCTCCAATCATATGATGTGAGCATCCACTATCAATAATCCATGTATCATTTTTTATAACATGAGAGATAAGTACCATCTTATCTCCTTCATCATTAGATTCATCTTTTATAGCAATATATACCATTTCATCTTCACTGGTATCAGACTCTTTAGCGATAAAACAAGATTTATTACCTTTTTCCTTATAGCTCTTGAATTCCTTCTTGCCTTTGTACTTACTACTTTTCTCTATTTGGACACCTAGCAATAATATGACCAACTTCTTCACAAGAAAAATAGATTAGAGGAATCTTGCCTTTGTACTTTCCTCTATCTTTGGAATATTTCTTTGCAAGTGGGGATTCAACAATTTCAAGATCACTGCCAAAAATTTCTTCTATTTCTTCTTCACTTCCTGATTAATTGGCCTTTGATTTCTTTCTCTTTTCTTTGAGTGAGAGTTTGGCTTCAAATGTAAACTCAATATTTTTGGAACTAGGAACATAGTTATCATAGTTATCCAACTCAAACATTATTAATCTTCCAACTAGAGCATCCAAAGTTATTTTGTTATTTGGATCACTCCTCATTTCTTCAATAGATGACACTCTAATTGCATAAATAGGAAGAAGAGTTTTGAGTACCTTGCTTACAATTTTTCTATCATCAATGCCTCCTCTAGATGCTTTGATTGTGCTCACACTTGCTTTGATTCTTTCCACATATTTTGTAATGTTTTTATCTTCTCTCATTTTCATCTGATCAAATTGACCTTTGAGGCTTTCTGCTTTGGCTCTTCTTACATTGTTATCTCCTCCATATATTTCTTTCAATTTGGTCCACATTGAATGAGCTATTTTGCAGTCTTTAACTTCATCAAATTCAACATAACTAAGAGCAGATGCAAAATCAATCATCATGATGTTTTGATTTTTCCTTTTAGCAATATCTTCAACTAATAATGTTCTAGTAGGAGTCTTGTATTTAGCATTAAGATACTTACAACTTGAATCACTTATGGATTCCATATGTAACCTCATAAGTCCTTGCCATGCTACAAAGTTGTCTCGGTTCAACTTGGGAATCTCTCTTCTATAAGACATCCTGATCTTTAGCTTAGGTCCTTGAAACCTTCTCTACAAGCACCAAAAGATTTGATACCAATTTTTAGAAATATAAGAGGAGTAATTGAGAGGGGAGGGGTGAATCAATTACTACAAAAATAAATCCCAAATCCCTTATATGTCAGTATACAACAATTATGTGAAAACTTAACTTTGTTGATGCTTGACAAACAAACAAATGTTGTAACTTGGTAAACACTGTAATTTCTCAACAAAAACTTAACATGAAAATCTTAAGATATTATCTATGATTACTTATTACTTTAACTTAGTTGCAAACACATAAAAGAAATAGCATGAACACATTTGACTCCAAGATTTAACATGGAAACCCAATTTGAGGAAAACCACCAATTGCAACTAGTTACTAATTTTTACTCTTTTGAAGTGAGCCCTATTAGGATCCAACCCTATTAAAGGTTACAAAAAAAACTTTTAGGTGTGACCCTATTAGAGGATTTACAAATAGATATTAAGCCAATTCTATTAAGAGATTTAGATCACTGCTATAATGGTTGGAGAGTAACAATGACATAACTTGATTTGGATACAATTGAATTGCTGACTACAGATCTCATTTCTGGCTTGTACTTGATCCTTCTTGATCAAATATATCTTTTCAGCTTCTCAAGGATATTCTACTTATCCTTCTAATTTTATTCCTCTTTGCATCATTAGATCTTCAAAATCTTCCATGCATTCACATTCTCACACTTTCGCACTTCTAATCCTAAACTTGACCTTTTATTTATATCTTTCACATTTTCAAGTCATCTCAGATACAACTTAGAATAACTAAAATTCATCTTCTTAGTCAGCTAGAACCAACAGATAAAACAATTGAACTCAATATGACAAAACAAGAAAATCCTTTGTTAGCCGACTTTGCTCGGTAGACACTAACTTAGAAATGATTTTCCTATGTTAACCAAGTGAAACTCGGTCAACATTACATACTCACAAAGTTCCTTTGGTAATTGAGTGAGCTTGGTTAACACTAGTTCCATCCAAAATTTCCTTCATTAATTGAGTGAGCTCAATTAACACTTATCTTCTGTAGACTTTCCTTTGACACCTGAGTGAACTCTGTAGATACTACCTTCTAAACTAGGAAAGCTCTGGATTTCTTGGTAGCCACAAAAAGCCTTCTTCAATGCCCAATTTTTCTCAACATACACTACCTATTAATGATATGAAATTTTGAGTAACATCAAAGATAATACACAATCAATCAATTGTTTCAACAGTAGCTAGTATTAGCAGTAGTGGATAAATATTTGGAAGATGAGGCTTTTGTTTGTTTATCTCTTGATAGTTTAGAAGGTCCAACTCCCTTGAGTGTGACCTTAGATTGAATGTGACTCACTACATTTAAGTGCTCAAATGTTATTTTGGTAGAGGGACCAAATCCCTTGAGTAAAACCTTGGGTTGGGTTAACATTTTTGAGTTCTAAAATTTGGATATGTGAGACTGTGAATGAGTAGAAGAAGGATTTTCACCCTTGAGCACAATCTTCTTGGGAGGTTGATTAAATAAAGTTGAGGTGGATATTTCTTTCTTTCATTTAATTCTGATCATGTTTATCAATTCATAGAAAAGTTCCATCATATGAATGATATTGTCACATTGGTATATGTGTAGTTTATTTTAGCATTATCAACTTTTATTTTAGATCCTTCTCATTGTTCATATTTAGGAAGAGGTTGTTTGTACACTTTATGATAAAAACATCCATTATGTCCATGATCTACTTCAAATTTTTCATTATCGATGAGGTCTTGGATGATATATTAGAGCCTCATACATTCATTAGTTATGTGACCTTTATTTCTATGGTAGTTTCAATAGTGGTTATTATTCCACCATTTGATTCTTACTTCAGGTCCACAGGGTCTTGAATTTTTTGGTGGTGTAATGATCTTTTTTGCATAGTAGTGTTTTCAAGAAACCTTAAGTGACTCTCTTAGAGATGTAAAGATTTGTTTAAATTTTGATGTCAAGATGATTTTCCCTTGTTGGAATCATGTTATTTTACTTAAGGCTTCATGTTGTTTTGTATCCTAGATGTTGTTGGACAAGTTAAAGATTGGTTCCTTTGGTTTTGACATGGATGTTTCTACTACAACATATGAAACCACATTCTTGTTCTTATTCCAAGATTTTCCATTATCCTTTTGTTAGAAATAGGAAATACTAAGAGGGTGGGGGGGTGGGGGGATGAATTAGTAATCTACAAACTTTAGCCCAAAATTGGATATTATTAAATATCTTATAACTTTCATATGAAAGTAAACTAACTATGTTGGATAGTAAAAGCAATCATGCAATAAGAGAAATCATAACACCATTTTTTTTAACTAGGGAAACCTTGGCCAAGGGAAAAATCCTAGAGGATATGGTACCCACAAAATGATCCACTAATCAAAAGTATCTTGTGAAATATATTGACCCTATTAAGAGACTATTACATTCGTATAGTGTCTTAGACTTTATTACAAAACTAGGCCTTGTTAGAAGCCTCAAACTTGTTAAGAGTTGTTATATACAAATACAAAATGTATGCAATATGAGCCCACTACCTAAACATGCAGTATATGATATAGTTCCTTCAATACAAATAGATAGATACACAAAGCCATTTATTGCTACTAATATCTTCAATATTTGATACTTTCTTTGTTGCACATCACAAAACTCACATTTCTTTGATCATACATCAGAATTTTCATATCAATTATTTCACAATCACACTTTTTTAAACTTTGCATTCACAATATTTCCTTTATACCTTGCTAAGTACAAATTACTATCCAGTTAGCCTTCATACCTTTATAAAATTACCAAAATAAAAAATTAACCTTCATAAATGAAAAAATCAAATATCCTAACCTAGCCAATTTGCCAACACGTTATTATTATTATTATTATTGTTTGACTTGTCCTTGTTTAGGGAGAGTTCTCCCTTCTTCACTAGGACATCCTTGATTCAAAATTCACTTTTCACCATTAGATCAAAGGTGGAAAAGAGTTGTTTTCTAAGTTTAAAATGCATCTCTAAAACAATATTGTTGACAAAAATTTAAATCATTTCAAATTTTAGTATTTTTTCTTGGGTATCATGAATAGATCTTCCTCCACCTTTGAAGAAAGGAAATAAAAGATTCAACTGTATGTTGTTTATTATTGCAAAGATCAATCATATATACAATGTGTTGTAATTTTTATGACTATTGTTGGACAAAAAAATGTATTAGATTATCAAAATATTAGATAGGAGGACATAGTTTTGTAAAGCACTCCATAGCTTTCCCATTGACACTTCGAGGAAAAATTCTTATGAGGTATAGTTTAACATATTTGGGAATCTCAACTTTTGGAGGAAATAGAGGCATATAAATATCCCTATGAAGAGGAAATGGATAGATTGCCTCAAGTGAAAATTTCATTTTGGGTTGTTCCTTCTCTTTTTTAAGTTTGATTAGATATTTTCTCATCTCTTTGACTTGCTTATATAGGATCAAGTATGGTGATGGTTCATCTTTTTGAATAAACCTATTCATGTTAAGATTAGGTGGGATTCTAACTCCCTATAAAGATAAGTACATGAAATATTTGTCCATATTGTGATTTAGGGTCATGTTCATAAGTTTTTGCAAAGTTATAGACAATTAAAACCATAAAATGCCTGCTTTGGTAATCTCTTCATCACTAGAGGATGAGAGAACAATTTAGGATCCATGTTGTGATGTATGGAAAGATGTGTATTGACAAAAATGTTAAGAGCCATGTTGAGATGTGTGCTAAGTAGTGTTTTGGTTTAATTGTTGATCTCTACCTTCATAAAATAATTTTTTGTCTTGCATTCCTTGGCCATTTGGGCCAATATTTTGTTTATTTTCTTCTTGTGTTTCTCGATAGATGATGTTGGAGAAATAAACACCTTAGATTCAGATGAAGAGGAGGATTGAGAATCAAGAGATGATCAATCTTGTGGATTGACCAACCAAGAGTTAAGAGTGTTAATGAATGAGCTATTCATAGATTTGAATTTCCTTGCTCACCTTGTTAGACTCCTAGTTTTCATAGGCATGAAATAGAATGAAAGAAAGGGATCAAAACACTAGAGTTTTCTTGATTTCCTAATCTAATAAGAAAAAAGGTAAACTTTTCTAAGTGATTATGTAAAAAGTGGTAACTTGTTATGGTTTGTCTAAGTTAAGACTGGAATACCCTATACAGAATTCTCATGAACAAGCACAAATAAGAAAAAAGTGCACTTGAGGAAAGGTTGAAGTTATGAAAAGGAGTTACAATGGATATTTGATTACATAGACTTTGATAAAGCCAAGTTATTGTTTATTTCAAGGAAGCTAAGCCAAGATGACCAAAAGAGTAAAATACTATGGAGTGCCAAGTAATGCTAGTATCAACTAAGCCATAGTTAGTGTTAAGAAAATCTAGTGTTGATCAAGCATTAGCATTAACTGATAAAGTTAGTTGATGGCAAGCTAGAAAGATTAAATAGTGACTGAGTATTTTAGTATTGACTGAGTGTCAGAATTCAATGATTTTCAAGTGACAGTAAAAGATGAACTTGAAAGAAATCATAAGATCAAGCCAACTCAGTTGATTTCTTAGGAGATGCAAAGCATGTTGAAGATAAGATTGATGAGTTGGATCATTAAATCAAGGTGATTATTAGGTAAATTTCTAACCAAAGGATTCTATAGGATGAATAAGAAGATGTAGAGGTACATTGAATTGAGGTGAATCTAATCATAAACCCTAAGATCTATGTGGATGTAGAAAATACTAAAGGACAAATTGCCTATTTAAGGTGATACATAACTAAACATTTGGTGCATAGTCTAGCTATAATTAGTGTGTGTGCAAGATTGTATATGAAGGAATTCATACAGAGAAAGGTTGATCAAATACATATAAGTGTATAGATGTGACACTAAAAGAGAAAATATTACATATGTGATGTTTTTTTTGATGAGTGAATTTGAGTAGAAGGCTTAAGTGTTGATGAGAAGAGTGGACTAATTACTTTGAAGGTTGTCCAAAAAGATAAATATCAGAGATGATAGTGAAAGACTTATCAATGAGCCAACATAAGGACCGAACAAAGATCTAAATCAGCAAAAGTGAGTTTTAATCACACATATCAAAACTTACTCTTTTCTTTCTTGTCATTGTAAATAGTTTGTATTCAAATCCTTTTAATAGAGGCTGACCTAAAATTCATTTGAAGAATTAACCATCCATGTAAATCCTTTAACTAGGTGACATTCTAAAAGGAATAATCAAAGTCCTCTTGCAACACCACTCCTAATAGGGTGATTAAATCCTCTAACTAGGTCAAATTTAATAGTTTGTATTGTAACCTTTTATAGGGTTGGTTCCTAATAGAGCTCACTTCAAAAGAGTAAAAAAGAGTGACATTTTGCTATTAGAAATAGAAAATATTGAGAGGGGGGTGTGAATTAGTATTCTACAAACTTTTGCCCACAATTGAATATTGTTAATTTTTTTATAACTTGAATATGAAAGTAAACCAATAATATTGAATAGTAAATATAACCATTGACATAGAGAACTCATAAATCTATTATTTATTAACTAGGAAAACCCTGGCCAAGGAAAAACCCCAATGGGGATGATACCCACTAGATGATTCACTAAACAATAGGATCATGTTAAAGATATTGACCCTACTATAAGTATATGAAGTACATATAATGTCTTGATTCATTGTTAGAGGACTAGGCCTTGTTAGAAGTCTCAAACCTATTAGGAGTTGTTTACAAAATGTACAATGTATGCAAGAAGAGCCCACTACCCTAACATGCAATAATACAATTCAATTCCTTCATAGAATAGATATACATACAATACTTGCTTCCTGCTATAACTCACACTTCCTCTGATCTTATATCAAATTTTGCATCACATAAGCCTTGCAGATGGTTCTCACAATTGTTCTCATGTCACATATAATCATGCAACTTCCACGGTATCTATGCATTACACACATTCATTGAGGAACACACTTTTTTCTCACTATTTGTGCAACATAAGATCTTTAATTATACCTTGCACATTCATAAATTATTGCTTAGTTAGCTTCCATGTCTTTACATGCTTGAAATAATATAAAATAATAATCACATAGTCAGCTTAAAATGAATTAGTAATTATTTTGAAATCAAACCAATTCCTATAGTCGTACAACTCTCTTTTTTGCTATGCTTTGTTCTGCACTATTAAATACCAACATAGTTAAAATTACTATAACTTGTGTCATACTAATCATACATATATGCACACTGGTACAAATCATCATGAAAATTTTATAGACCTTCCTTAAGTACACATAATCTTAACTCTTTGCACATCATCTGTACTATTAAGATCTGTTCATTGTACTCTTGCAAACTGTCTAATACTTAGACAATTTTCTATCTTTGAATGCATAAATGAAATGCTGATATATGTTGCCATAAATGAAAACCATCAAAACATCTAAACACCATATTTACAACAATCTCACCCTTTGGCATTGATGGAAACATTTGGGAAAATTGGCTGTCCCAAAATGATGCCATACAAAGTAAAAGCAAATAAAATAACTTTACACAAATTGCCTTGAAAACATAACAATTTCATTCATGTTTTGATGGATCATTACATTCCTTATCACTCCTTTACATTGATACATACATAAGCTCCCCCTTACATATACATTTTCATCTATACAATTTTCCTCTAGTAATTCTCCCCCTTTGACATCAATGGAAAAGGTGTCAAAATTTGTATCACAAAAATTTGCTACCTGCTATGGATCATCTCATCATTCTGGATATGCAATCTAAAAAATAAATCCTTAGTCTATCAAAGTACTTCTTATAGTTTCCTTTGACTATATCTGATATACTAATGAGTATGCAAAGTTCATAGGATGCCACTTCAATTGTGCTCAAGTCAGTATAGGAAAAATTGTCATAGAAATTCTTTGCTGAGAGACATTCTTCCAATTGCCTTTGCAAAATTATGACCTTGGGTACCAGATATTCCCTCAGAATGGAGAATCTTCTTATTACCTTCTCCTTGTCAAATTTAATGCTTTTGACAACATTTTTTATTTTCTCAATCTCATCCTTAAAATATTCAATTCTGATCTCCTATTGCTATAATCTTGTAGTGAGTGACCGAAGCTCACTCATATGGTCTTTGATCTTTGCATGAAATTTACATAAGTAAGTATAGGACATTAGAGACTATCCATACAACTGCTTACCTTTAGCAATACACTATCTTAATTCCTTGATGTTTCCATCAAGTGCCTCCAAATCATTGCACACATTAGTGCACACTATGTTGAATAGTATTGCATCATGATTACTTTGTGCTTGTGCTACTACTACTTCAGTTAAGGTTGTGAATTCCCCATCGAAGGTCTTCACCAACTCTTTTACCTTAGCTTACAAATCTAGATTAGCTATAGTTATAGAAACTATCTTTTGCATGCACTCCAAGTGCACAATAGCTCTTTCTGGCCTTCATCATTAGATGGAATAGGTACTAATGCTGATGTTCCAATTGCTAATACTACTAAAGATATAGTAGTCTTTTTCATCTATTCCTATGCACTCTTCTTTTCCTTAGCCTCTTTCTTCTTCTTCTCTTCTTCTTCTTCTATCTTTTTCTTTTCTTCTTCTTCTTCCTACTTCTTTTCCTTTTCTTCTTTCCTCCTCTTTTCCTATTATGCTTTCATCTTCTTTTCTTGTTATGCTTTCATCTTGTTTTCTTTGTCTTCTTTCTTCTTTTTATTTTCCTCTTCATCATCAGAGCTAGTATATGCAGTGATATTGCCAACAATATTTTCCCCATATTCTATGAATGGATTCTCCTTTATGTCCATAGTTATGTGTGTACTATCCACTTGCATGGATTCAGTAACCATAACAATGTGAGGTGGAGATAGTGCTTGTAGTGTCCCTTCCACCTCTTCTTCTTCTCTAGAAGGTGTATCTGCCTATACGTATACTAGACTATCAGCCTTTTCTTGTGCACTCTCCTTAGGTAAAGAGGACATATATTCACTATAGCCTCCTATGTTTCATGCCTTACCTCCTCATAATTTCCTCCTATCAGAATAATTGTTCTTCTTTTGTCCCTTAGCAAGGGCTCAATACCCTTCAAATTTATCTCAAATTCCTCTTTTGATCCAACATCACATAACTTATTTATGGATGTGATCCTCATATTTAGATCTTCTTCTACTATCCTTCTCTTTCTATTGATCAACCTATTGTATAGGTATTTAGGAATCTTATTATGAATGTTATCAAATCTTTTATTCTTCAAAATCATATTTCTTATTATGGCATTCTCTAATTTCCTCCTATCCATACTACTATACATGCTATAAAATTTATTCAACTGAAGAAAATAGTTATCATTTATAATCTACATGTTCAAATTTTCTACCTTTGGTTTCCATGTGATGCAGGAGCATCCAGAGGTATAAGGGCAATCCTGTGTCACCCAAAAAAAAAATGTACTTAGACTTAGTTTCTGTTTCATGTGTTTTCATTTTTGGATACCCATTTGGGTCAAATAAAGGTTCCAACTCTCACAGTTCCACTATTAGTGTTCTAGGTTAGAGTATTTGAACACCTTGGGATATGTGTAAATGTCAAAAAAAATAGGAGTATGTAATTGAGCCATAATTTTGGTAAATTATAGGGTATAAATTGGTTGGATAAATGTAACTATAATTTAGAGCATTCTAGAAAAAGAATCAGGTCAAAAGGCCCCATGGTTTGAAAGTTATTGTAGTTTTTCAGTTTCTGGAGACCTCCTAAGAATGTTTCAAAGTTAGGTTAGGGGCACTAAATGACCTTCAATAGGGCTGAAAAATGGGGGACAAGTGAAGCTAGTCCATAGGGCTATAGAGCACTTTGAGAGCTTTTCAAAAATGTAAACAGTTCGTCAATCGAAGCTACGGTTCAAAAGTTATGCCTCTTGTAAGTTCAGTTACCATTTCTAGATTCTTCTAATTTTGTGCTGACTTCTAATGTGACTTCTAGATCCTTCTATTTGGTTGGTGGATGCCAACTAGCACTTTCTAGAATGTATTCCTAATCCTTAACCCTCAGGGGTCTATTTTAGAACATTTCTGGCATTGTAAAAGGTAGTTCGGAGTGGAATTTGAGAGAAGGTACTGGGAGAAAAATTTATCTCTAGATTTATGCTATTGTAAGCCCATAGGGCATGTTTTGGAGTCTGTTTCTCTACACTAAGTGTACTAGCATATTTTAATAGTTAATAAAATTTTCCCTTTCCTATTGTGTCCATTCTGTGCTTGGGTTGTGTCCCCATCACCATGCCTTCTTGCATGTGGATGTCTTGGCTACCTATGCATCTTTCTCAATGGGTTTATCTTTATCATCATCCTCCGAGCTTTCAAAACTACTCACTTGCATGGTTTTCCTCTTTTTTCTAGGCCCACTATAGATCTTCTTTACTCTTTTCTTTTCTTGAGGTACAGGTTCTTTCTTTACCTTCACCAATCTTCTTGACTTCCTTTGCATAGTAGGTGCTTCAACCTTTGACTGCCTTCTTGATTGCTCATAGCTTTGTCTTACAGGTTTTACTTGTAGAACTGTTGCATATGGTGCAATGGGAGCTTGCGCACATAGTTGTGCCACTATTACTCCTT